>UESW01004242.1:75124-234203 GCA_900491605.1 Calamus simplicifolius
TCGGAGGGTCCCCACCAGAGCACCCCTTCGATCTTGGGACTTTTTTGCAGGCCATCTGACCAAGCGTGGATTCGTGGATTAAGCAGCTCTCTTCTCCCAACGTTCAAGACCGGTGATCGGGCGTTATCAGATTGGCATGCCAGATAGGGGCAACTCTCACTTGACAAGTTTAGACTCTCACCGCCATGGTCCATGGACTTCAACAACAGCAGTCGTGGCCACCCAGCATCAGACCGCTCCCCCTGCTAGTCAACAGTCTGCAAGGGGAGGCTCTCCTCAGTGAGAGGCCGATCGTCGCCGAGCTTCCCCAAGCAAGCCTCGCCGTGAGCCCTCCAAGCGGCTGTGATCCCCTGATTGTGGTCCGAGCAAGTTTCCTCTAGAGCCGCACCGCCAGGAGGAACCAAAGCGAAAATCCCACCTTCCGCATCCTTCTCCTTCTCCTTCTTCTTCCTCTTCTTCATCCTTCGAGCCATCTCGGAGGGCCCCGACAATCAGCGACTAGATGAGCTCGCCAGTAGAGGAGCGCCTGGATGAGTACAACCAACGACTAGATGAGCTCGCCAGGAAGATCAACAATTAGCCGGAGGAGGAATATGACACCCGTCCTCCTTATATCATCGGATACTGAAGGAGCCCGTCCCCTCTAGATTCCTATTCCTCCAATAGATCCGTACGATGGTATGATGGATCCTCTCGACCACCTCGAGAGTTACAAGGCTATGATGCAAGTCCAGGGTGCCTCGGACGCCCTTCTCTGCAAGGCTTTCCCTGCTACTTTGGGAAGGCTGCTCGCACTTGGCACTCGTGCCTGTCCCCCCACAGCATCGACTCTTTTCGAGAGCTGGAAAGGACCATCCTGGCACATTTTGATGCCTGCCGGTGGATCCCGAGGGTCATGGATAGCCTCTTCTCCATGCGTCAGAAGGAGGGGGAGTCACTGCGGAACTTTGTGTCCCAGTTCAAGACTGCTGCCCTTGAAGTCTACCATCTCGACGATGCGGTGGCAATGCTAGCGCTGAAGCAGGGGCTCCTCCCATCTTGCTTCACCTTCTCTCTGGACAAGAAGCCCCTGAGTTGCTACTCCAACCTCCTCCTCCGAGCTCAGAAGTACATCCATGTGGAGGCTGACCTCACCTGCCGCGAGTCTTCAAGGAGCTCCAGCCGCAAGCCTACTCGCCCCGAGTCGAGTGGACCCCCTCGCCACCGGTGGCCTAATCTGCCTTGTCGATCCGACAACAGGCATCGAAGCCCCGTCCCCGATGAGAGCAAGCTCACACCTCTCCTCGCCCCTCGATCTCACATCCTGATGGAAATCGAGGGCGAGCCTTATCTCCATCACCCTCCTCCTATGAAGAAAGGTCTTCCCCACGATAAGAGCCATTATTGCTGGTTCTATCAGGATTATGGCCACGACACCAATAGCTGCTTCAGCTTGAAGCATGCCATTGAGGAGCTCATCCAGCGGGGCTACCTCGATAATATGTTCAGAAGGCGCCGCAACCGCTGCCGGCACTCATGGGACCCCTGCCTGCTTAGGCCACTGTCGACAACACCCCCACGGAGGGACGGTCGGGAAGGTGTCTTGGAAAGTGGCTTCCTCATCCAAGCGGCCAAAGGGGAGGAAGCTCCGGGTAATATAGTTTTTGGGGGGACCGGTGAATTTTAAGAATGTAAATAATGAAGGCATCGCCGTCTCTATGACGATTGCCAAGCACCCTGTAAAGAGGATATGGTTGATAGTGGCAGCTCAGTTGACATCCTTACCTATGACGCTTTTGTTCGGATGGGATTGTCCCTTAACTCTCTCCAGCCTGTGGCAGCCGCTCTAGTTGGATTCACGGGGGATTCAGTAAGGGTTGAGGGCGAGATATCTTTATCTGTGACAGCCGGAACACCGCCATGCCAAAGCACAGTGATCATAAAGTTCCTAGTCGTGTGGGTCCCCTTGGCATACAACGCCATCCTCGGGCGCCCAGGTTTGAATCTATTGGATGTGATTATCTCCACCTGGCGCCTGCTGGTGCAGTTCCCTACTAGAGAAGGTGTCGGGGAGATGAGGGGCGAGGTCGGCTTAGTCCTACCCTGCTATCACACAGCGTCAAGCCCCTTGGAAGCCAAGTCGATTCCAAAGCACCTGACCCCAGGGAGTCCGGTAGGAGGGGAGAGCCAGCCGAGCACCTCCTAACCTTTCCCTCGGGGATGATCTAGCGAAGACCATGCACATCGGCGGACTCCTCCCCCTAGAGGATCGTGATCACCTCCTAACCTTCCTGCGGGCCAACTCAGACGTTTTCACTTGGTCAGCATCTGATATGCCCGGCATCCCTCCAGAAATAATCACCCACAAGTTCAATATCGATCTGAAGCACTGTCCAATCCACCAAAGGAAGAGAAGCTTCACTCCCGAGTGACAAAAAGCCATCGATGAGGAGGTTAACAAGCTGCTCATGCCGGCCACATCCGAGAGGCGCATTACCCTAACTGGCTGGCTAATGTGGTCATGGTGCGAAAGGCAAACGGGAGCTAGAAATTTGCATCAACTTCACCGACCTCAACAAGGCATGCCCGAAAGATAGTTTCCCCTGCCAAGGATAGACCAGCTGGTAGATTCCACCTCCGGCCATGAGCTTCTAAGCTTCATGGACGCCTTCTCTAGATATAACCAAATAAGGATGGACCCTAGCGATGAAGAGCACACATCCTTTGTAATAGAAAAGGGGATTTATTGCTACAAAGTTATGCCCTTCGGTCTCAAGAATGCGGGGGCGACCTATCAAAGATTGATGAACAGGGTGTTTCAGGATAGCTAGGCCGAAACATGGAAGTCTACGTGGATGACATGCTAACCAAGAGCATCGTGCTTCTGATCATATCTCTAACCTAGAGGAAATCTTCAACAACCTCCGCCGCTTCCAGGTCAAGATGAATCCCAAGAAATGTGCCTTCAGGGTCACAGCGGGAAAGTTCTTGGGTTTTATGGTGACTCAGCGAGGGATCGAGGCAAAACCCATCCTCGACATGAGACCACCGTCCAGCAAGAAGAAAGTGCAGCGGCTAATGGGGAGGGTAGCGGCTTTAAGTCGTTTCCTCTCCAAATCGATCGAGAGGTGCTTGCCCTTCTTCAAGGCCTGCAGAAAGTGAACAGCTTCGAGTGGATGAACAATTGCCAGAAAGCCTTCGACGGGCTTAAGGCGTTTCTGTCTTCTCCACCGCTCCTGTCTAAGCCGAGAGACGGGGAAAGTCTTTTCCTTTACCTTGCCGCTTCTCCAGAGGCTGTTAGCTCAGTCTTGGTGCATCTTGATGCTGACGGGACCCAAAGGCATGTTTATTACATAAGCAAGGTGCTCCATGATGCGAAGGTCAGATACTCTAAGACAGAAAAAATCATCTTCACCCTGATCGTCTCCGCTCGATGTCTCCGCCCATATTTTAAGCTCATCCCATTGTGGTGCTCACGGACCAGCCCCTCCGGGCCATCCTAGCCCGTTCGGATACCTCAGGCCGACTCACCAAGTGGGCCATCAAGCTGAGGGAATTCGACCTCTCCTTCCAAGTACAGCTGGCTCTGAAGTCCCAAGTCTTGGCCGACATCTTGATCGAGTGCACTTGGGTGGATGAGGAGACCAGGAGGTTTTCGTGGAGTAGCACGAGCCTGAGCCGAGAAATGATGGAGAAACCTGGATCCTCCATGTAGACGGTGCGTCAAACTCTCAGGGAAGCGGTGCCGGCCTCATTCTCACGGACCGGGTGGAGAGAGAGCAGAATATGCCCTGCGGTTTCTATTCAAAGCCACCAATAACCAAGCCGAGTACGAGGCCCTGCTGGCAGGATTAAGGCTAGTCCAAGAGTTCAACGGAGAGTACGAGGTGTATGACCCTGCTATGACTCAATACCTAGGCAAGGTTTGGCTCTTGGTCTCCCCGTTAGCTTATTTCAGCATCAGTTACATTCCTCGGAGTGAGAATGCCAAGGCCGACATCCTTTCCTGCCTGGCTACCTCCACCGATGGCATCGCAAGAGACGCCTATATCGAATACCTAGAAAGGCTTAGCATAGAGGACGGCGAGGAAGTCCTACCGCTTACCCAAGAGCCTACATGGATGGATGCCTACATCTGCTATCTCACTGATGGCACCCTCCCTGATGATCGCAATGAAGCCAAGCTGCTCAAGTGGAGAGCTTTCAAATTCATCCTCCTAGACGGACGTCTATACAAGAGGTCATTATCCTACCCCCTGCTCAGATGTGTAGGACTTGCCGATGCCGACTACATCCTTAGAGAAATCCATGAAGGAATTTGCGGAAATCGCCTGGGGGGCAGGTCCCTGGCCCAGAAGGCCCTCCGTCAGGGATATTTATGGCTTACCATGAGGGAGGATGCTGCCAAACTAGTTTAGAAGTGTGATGGTTGCCAGCGCCATGCACACATCCAGCGTCAGCCGTCTACCCCACAAAGCCTGCTTTCGGCTCCTTGGCCCTTCGCTCAGTGGGGAATGGACATCCTCGGGCCATTCCCCCAGCTTTGGGACAGCAGAGATTTTTGCTAGTAGCCATCGACTACTTCACCAAGTGGGTCGAAGTTGAGGCGCTGGCTAAGATCACCGAGAGTAAAGTCAAAGCCTTCTTCTGGAAGTCGATCATATGCCGCTTTGGCCTACCTCACACTCTCGTCACGGACAAGGGCCACCAGTTCAACAATGATGCATTCAAAGCTTTTTGCGGTGAGCTTAGTATTCGCCATCGATTCATCTCTGTCGGCTACCCCCATACCAACGGGGAGGCCGAGGTCATGAACTGCACCATTCTTAGAGGGCTCAGGACCCAGCTAGATGGATTCAAGGGTCGATGGGTGGAGGAGCTCCCCAGCATAATATGGGCTTACCACATGACCCCCAGAGCCCGATGGGCGAGACTCCCTTTAGTCTCATCTTCGGATCCGAAGCCGTCATCCCTGTTGAGATCGGACTACCAAGTCCACGCGTGGAGTCCTTCAACGAGGAAGACAATTCCACATTGATATGGGCTAATCTGGACTTCATCGACGAAGCACATGACCGGGCGAAGCTACGTATGGCGACCTTCTATCAGCGGGCAGCCAAGTACTACAATGCCCGAGTTCGTCCCAAGGTCTTTCACCACGGAGATCTGGTTTTAAGAAAGGCTGAAGTATCTAAGCCTACCAGGGGGGCAAATTGTCCCCCAACTAGGAGGGTCCTTATTGTGTCGCCGAGACGCTCCACTGGGGGGCATACCGACTAGAAGAGCTCAAAAAACTACCCATTCCGCGTACCTAGAATGCGGATAACTCTGCCAATATTATCAATGATGTATCCCCTCAGAGTATGAGCAATAAAGAGGGCCCCTTCCAATGCCACAGCCTATTATCCCTTGTGTCCAAGGACCAGATCTTGGAAAAGGAGCTCACCGGCATTGCGGCTAACGGGACACCACTCGGTCTGGCTAGGAGACGCCCCGGAGTCAGTTCAAGTCCCTAACAGCTCCATACCCCGTCAAGTCTCCCCTTGGGCGGCACACAAACCCCCGAGGTTGTTCTAAAGGAGCTCACCAACATCACGGCTAATGGGACACCACTCGTTTTGGCTAGGAGATGTCCCAAGTCGGTTCAAGTCCCTAACAGCTCTGTACCTGGTTGAGTTGCCCTCGGACGGCACACAAACCCCAAGGTGATTCTAAAGGAGCTCACCGGCATCGCGGCTAACGGGACACCACTCGATCCGGCTAAGAGATGCCCCTGAGTCGGTTCAAGTCCCTAACAGCACCGTACTCGATCGAGTCACCCCTCGGGCGGCACACAAACCCCCGAGGTGGTTCTAAAGGAGTTCACCGGCATCACGGCTAATGGGACACCGCTCGGTTCAGCTAGGAGATGCCCCCGAGTCGGTTCAAGTCCCTAACAGCTCCGTACTCGGTCGAGTCGCCCTCGGGTAGTACACAAACCCCCGAGGTGTTTCTAAAGAAGCTTGCCGGCATCGCGGTTAACGGGACACCACTCGGTCCGGCTAGAAGATGCCCCCGAGTCGGTTCAAGTCCCTAACAGCTCCGTACCCGATCAAGTCACCCCTCATGTGGCACACAAACCACCGAGATGGTTCTAAAGGAGCTCACCGGCATCGTGGCTAATGGGACACCACTAGGTCCGGCTAGGAGACGCCCCGAGTCGGTTCAAGTCCCTAACAGCTCCGTACTCGATCAAGTCATCCCTCGGGCAGCACACAAACCCCCAAAGTGGTTCTAAAGGAGCTCACCGACATCGCGGCTAACGAGACACCACTCGGTCCGGCTAGGAGATGCCCCCGAGTTGGTTCAAGTCCTAATAGCTCCATACCCGATCGAGTCACCCCTCGAGCGGTACACAAACCCCGAGGTGGTTCTAAAGGAGCTCGCTGGCATCGCGGCTAACGGGACACCACTCGGTCCGACTAGGAGATGCCCCCGAGTTGGTTCAAGTCCCTAATAGCTCCGTACACGGTCGAGTCGCCCTCGGACGGCACACAAACCCCCGAGGTGGTTCTAAAGGAGCTCACCGGCATCGTGGCTAATGGGACACCACTCAGTCTGGCTAGGAGACACCCCCGAGTCGGTTCAAGTCCCTAACAGCTCCGTACCTGATCAAGTTGCCCCTCGGGTGGCACACAAACACCCAAAGTGGTTCTAAAGGAGCTCACCAGCATCGCGGCTAATGGGACACCACTCGGTCCGGCTAGGAGATGCCCCCGAGTCGATTCAAGTCCCTAACAGCTCCGTACCTGATCGAGTCATCCCTCAGATGGCACACAAACCCCCAAGGTAGTTCTAAAGGAGCTCGCCGGCATTGTGGCCTACGGGACACCACTCGGCCCCGACACGGAGGTGCCCCTGAGTCGGTTAAGACCTTAAAGGCTCCATACCGATCGAGTCGCCCCTCGGGCGGCACAAACCCCCGAGGTGGTTCTAAAGGAGCTCACCAGCATCGTGGCCTACGGGACACCATTCGGCCCTGGCATGAAGGTGCCACCGAGTCGGTTAAGACTCTAAAGGGCCATACCTGCCGAATCGCCTCTCAGGCGGCACACAGACCGTCGAGATGGTTCTAAAGGGCCCTGCTTGGCCCTCACGGTCTCCAAGTTGGCGCAAACCTTCCTCGGTCAAGCCTCGCTCGGTCCCCGATGCCCTCAAGTCGATCTCGATGCTAAGTTGCCCTCGGATCGTTCCAAGTCCTTAGAAGATTTGGACGCTGACGAATCTCCCTTCAAACAGCCCGCAACAGCTTAATGCATCTTAAGAAATCTCCCACGTGACTAGCATATCCCTCAAAGACGCATCCAAACATTGGAAAATCTGGGGCTGCGATCCAGCCACGGCATCGTCAATGTGTGCAATGCTCAGAAACAAAAAACATCTCAGAAGGAAAGGTCCTCCTCATTAACAGGTACGGGGCCCACCTTGTCATTAGTTGCACGACAAAACGTTTGACCCAGAGGAAAGAAGAGACAAAGTGAAAAAAACATCTTCACAAAAGGCTTTTCTTCATTAATAATGAAATTGAAGTACAAAATTTGGTCCGAGGCTGGTTATAAAAAGAAAAGGAAAAAAGAAGAAACAACAACTCTTCAGGGCTCGCTTGGGCCCGGCTCTTCCTCATCGTCCTCTTCCTCAACCGGCTCCTCGTCAGATTTCCCGGGGCGGATCCCCTCGAGCTCGGCGATGTCGATTTTGAGAGCCGCGGACACCTTAGTTTTGCACATGTCGAAGCCCTTAACATAGGCATCGAGGCTGGCCTCGAGGACCTCCTTCTCGAATTCTGGCGAGGACTTATAGTTGGCTATGGCCTATCCCGCCCCAACCTCAGCCAGCTGGGCCCTGGCATCAGCCTCCTAGGCTTGCGTCTCAGTCCGCTGAGCCCTACGTTCCGCCTCCTTGGCTTGCGCCTCGGCCTGCTGCACCCTGGTCACTGCTGCCTTAGCCTGGGCCTCGGCCTCCCAGCTCAGCCCTCAGCTTCCTTGGCTCGCGCGTTGGCCTCGTCCATGTGAGCCATGGCCCCAGCTTTCTCATGGCCCACCTCGACCGCCACCTTCTCCGCAGTGGCAGCTCTCTCAGCAGTGGCCTGGGCCTCATCTCGCGCCGCCTCGACCTCCCTCTCGGCGTGTTGAAGCTGATGGACCAGCTCCTCATTCTGCTCCGCGGCAGCCTTCAGTCTGTCTGAGACCAGTTCCAATTTGGCCTCGGCCGCGGATGCTCGGCCACTCTCAGCTTCAGCCCGGCATTCCGCCTCCCTTATTCAGCCGCCCAGATCCTCCTCCCGGGCCTTGGCCTCGTGGTGAAGTCGAGCAAGGCTCTGGGACTGCGCCATGCTCTCCTTCTTATACTTGTCGGCCTGTGCTATGGACTTTATGAGTGCATCCACTGAGTGAGACATCGCCTCATGAAGGGCTATCGCACCGTTGGCCATCTGCGGCAGAAGAATATGTTAGCCACAGAAGACTGAGACATCGGAAGACACATCCAAAAACGAAATGAACTCAAAGGATTACCTGGACAACGAAGACCATCACCATATCTAGGAGCACAGAGTGGCTCAACCCCCGCGTCTCCTCCTCAAACTCGGCAGTCTGAAACTTTGACAAGAGATAGGCGGCCCGCCCGGCATCTGTCATCGAGCCAAGCATGGGTGCTGGTCGCACCGTCTTCTCCTACGGCCCTTCAGCTTGAGGGCGAGTTGGGCGGCGCACTGATTGTTGGGATGAGCTCTCCGACTCATCCCTCTGCTTCTTGGTCGCCTCCGTCCCAGCCCTCGACCTTCTGGCGACTAGCTTCCCCTCTCCGGCAGTTGGAGGAGCACTCTCCGTCTCTGGCTCAGCAGCCGCCAGAGGGCTAACAGCAACTGTAACATGTCCCATCTCGGGCACATCGGCGGCGATAGAGGCTTCCTCTTCAAGATCCACAACCACCACGATGGCTTTGGTGGTGACCGAAATCTCTCCCTCCTCTATTTCTGTCCCGGCTGGCCCCGTGACCACTTCTCCAACTGGCGTTTCCTCAGCCGGCTCCTCTGCAGGCGTTGGAGCCTTGGGGACTTCAGCGGCTTGAGCCGGCTCGGCCTGCTCCTTCCTTCGAGCTTTCTTTGCCGGCCTTGACGTTTCCCCGATTGCCGGCCTTTTTTGCTTCAAAGCGGCTTCAAACGCGTCGGTGAAAACTTCATCGCTGCGCCCAAAAATAAGGAATGTTAGCAACAGCGTACAGTAATCCTTCGGTCGAGACAGAAGGAATCAGACGTCGTGCTCACCGACCGCCGGGGCCAACTCGGCCTCTATCAGGTTCTCCTCGGATAGGAGTTTCTTGTAGCCAAGGATTTAGCAGTTGGACAATTGGGTGAAGAGCTCCCTATCCCTTTCCCCCATGGTGGAGTTATCGTTGGAGCTGGTATCCGGCTCCCTCCAGTCGACCCTCACCCCCTCGACGTGGGAAAAGAGGAATCGAGGCTTCCACCCCCTAATTTTAGACGGATGACCTAGGGGAAAGGCCCTACTTGGCCTGGCGGTGAATGCCACCAGGCCCCCTCACCTTGGCGGTGGAGCTTATAGAAAGCCCGGAACAGCGATAACCTAGGCCGGGCCACCTGGAAGTAGCAAAGAATGACAAAAGCGCAGATAATCCAAATCAAATTCGGAGTCAACTGCGCTGGTGCTAATCTATACCTATCTAAGAGATTCAGGAAAAAAGGGTGAAAAGGGAGGCGCAGTCCACACCGGAAGAACTCCTCGTATAGAGTGACCCAACCTAGATGGGCGGAGGTCACTCTACTTTGGGCCCCGGCGCAGACAGGCGGATGAAGCTGGGGACCATATACTTAGCCCTAATAGCCTCTACGTCTTCGGGGGTCACGGTTGAGGCCACTCCTGACGGACCTGCAAGATCAAGACTCACTGCCGAAGGTTGTCCCGGATGGCGGGAGGACACAGGAACTGCCCTAATAGGGAAGACTGGGGTAGATGGAGGTCCGGTCACCGTCGGTCGATCGCGGATGGTAACGCCACCCACCGGCCGGGGCACCTGGCTAACTGAAGGGGTTTGGCCTTCACTATCGGAATGGGAAGACTCTACAATGGGCCTCTTACCCTCACTAACAGTACGGCGGTCCATGGGGTGAGACAAAGGATAAGACTAACCTGGGAATCGAAAGGAACTCGAGGGCAGAAAGACTCAGGTTGCAGAGGAATTCAGAGAAAGGAAAGTTGGAAGAAAGCAATGGCAATGTAAAGGCTTTCCCCAGGCCCTTGGGATGCTTTTATACCCCCATTTCCGAACGACGGTAATCAAGGCCCCGCCACGTGGCACTCTTCTATTGCACCACGAGCTGTCCGTTAGAAATATCGCTAGCGCCCGAGATGTGCTGCCTCGATTTGCCCTGAGGAGCGTGATCCCTGACCAATCGCAGGGCATAAAAATGGAGAAACAATAATAACCTCCGCCCTTTTTCCGTTCCCCGATGGGCGCTTTCCTCAGGGCGTCCAGCGTCGACGTCAGCCCCGACCTACCACATGATTGTGGAAGATCTGCGAAGCGACACTGCCTTGGAACGACGTGCCAGCTCACCAAGCTATTAAAAGCGCACTAAAGAATAATCATTTTTTGAATTTTTGAGCCCCTCTTGCCCAAAGGGCAGCGGGCGCGTGGCCATTCGCGCTCAGGGGCAGAGGGGCATCTGATGTGACTAACATAGCCACGAGGGCAATTATGACAAATAAAAATCTTAAGGCGGCCCCGCCCCGGCACCTCCCAGTCGGCCGAGCCGGCCCCGACTTCTCCAAGTCAGCCCCGCTCAGCCTCGGCATCTTCAAGTCGGCTCCACTCGGAGAAGTCGGCCCCGCTCGGCCCCGGCACCTCCCAGTCGGCCGAGCCGGCTCCGACTTCTTCAAGTCGGCCCCGTTCGGCCTCGGCATCTCCAAGTCGGCCAAGTCGGCCCCGACTTATCAAACTCGGCCCCGCTCGGCCCCGGCACCTCCCAGTCGGCCGAGCTGGCCCCAACTTCTCCAAGTCAGCCCCGCTCGGCCTTGGCACCTCCCAGTCGGCTGGGTCAGCCTCGACTTCTCCAAGTCAGCCCCGCTTGGCCCCGATACCTCCCAGTCGGCCGAGCCAGCTCCAACTTCTCCAAGTCGGCCCCGCTCGGCCCCGGCATCTCCAAGCCAGCCGAGCCAGCCTCGACTTCTCCAAGTCAGCCCCGCTCAGCCCCGGCATCTCCAAGCCGGGCGAGCCAGCCCCAACTTCTCTTAGTCGGCCCCGCTCGGCCCCGGCACCTTCCAGTCAGTCGAGCCGGCCCCGACTTCTCCAAGTCGGCCCTGCTCGGCTCCGACATCTCCAAGTCGGCCGAGCCAGCCCTGACTTCCCCAAGTCAGCCCCGCTCGGCCATAGCATCTTCGAGTCGGCCGAGTTGGCCCCTACTTCTCCAAGTCGACCCCGCTCGGCCCCGGCATCTCCAAGCCGGCCGAGCCAGCCTCGACTTCCCCAAGTCGGCCCTGCTCGGCCCTAGTATCTCCCAATCAGTCAAGTCGACCCCGACCATCCCTGGTCGGCCCTGCCCCGGCATCTCCAGGTTGGTCGAGTCGGCCCTGCTCAGCCTCGGCGCCCTTAGGAGAGTCAAGGCATTCCCGACTTTTCCAAGTTGGCCCCAAAACGGTCCTGGCTGTTCAAGCCGCCATCCTTCTGACCCGCGCCGTCTGACACAACCAGGTCCAACCACCCACTAGCCGCTCCATTGATGGGACCAGACCTAACTACCCGCCAGCTCCACTGACTGATGGGACGTGGCTCACCAACCACCATTTTTCCCCCTCTCCGATGGGATATGACCCACCAACCGGCCCAGATTCACGCAACCCCCATGAACCCCACAGACATTTCCTTCTCACGGAA
Source organism: Calamus simplicifolius (assembly GCA_900491605.1). NCBI lineage: Eukaryota > Viridiplantae > Streptophyta > Magnoliopsida > Arecales > Arecaceae > Calamus > Calamus simplicifolius. The sequence goes on from UESW01004242.1 coordinate 87,035, forward strand.
CTCCACATGATTGTGCATGTGTCAAGCCCCTATAAAGGGTAAGTCCACTCAGAAAGAAGGTATGCGAACTCATACACTTGTTATCCTGATACCCAGATAGGGATTCCCCCTTTCTGTGGACTCTTCTCATCCCAAAGAGGAGCTCGTCTGAGCTTTTCCTCAGCTGTGACCTCGGTTGCTGACTTGAGCATCGGAGGGTCCCCACCGGAGCACCCCTCCGGTCTTGGAACTTTTTTGCAGGCCATCCGACCAGGCATGTATTCGTGGATTAAGCAGCTCTCTTCTCCCAACGTTCAAGATCGGTGATCGGGTGTCTTCAAAGGGTACATATGGCAACCGATTAATTGAACCAAGACTCTGATGGAACCTTTTTTTAAATTATTTATTCTAATACATATATCTAACTTTTTTTCCTATATATATTTCTCACATAATATCATGTTACAGCTTAATAGTTCTAATTCAACAAAAAAAATTGTTGTGCAGATACCCTAAAGGGTGATTCCAGTAAGAAGAAGCATGTGATTGTCATTGTCATTTCCTTGTTCTTATTTTTGGGATTTCTTCTATTGGTTCCTCAAACTATTTTTATCAAAGAAAAAACAAAATCAAGGTAAAATGCTCCTTTCCTTTGGGCATGAGCATATCATTTGATTTTTTTTCTCTCTATGTTATAAGTTCTTTGTTTGCTTTTTTTCTTTTGTGGATAATCAACTACTACAAAAATAGCTTTCAAACTTGTGATGCGGGTAGAATTAAAACCTATATCTTAATATAATTAGTCAGTATATTAACAGCAAAATTTTAGGTGCACTAAGTGACTCTAGCTCCAACGAAAGTGGAGGAAAGGGGCTAGAATTGCCTTTATTTGACATGTCTACGATAGTAAGTGCCACTAATGACTTCTCGACGAATAATATACTTGGAGAGGGTGGGTTTGGTCCTGTTTATAAGGTAACTTTCTTTTTATGAGATGTTTGACTTGACATTTGATTTGAGTGTAAAGATATTATTTTCTTTAAGATTATGTTATCATATAAATCTTAAAACAAAAACTTAGCAGGGTCAATTGAGAGATGGACAAGAGATTGCTGTCACAAGGCTATCTATGGATTCCGCACAGGGTTTGAATGAGTTTAAAATGAGGTCACATTGATCACCAAACTTCAACATCGAAACCTTGTAAGTCTTCTTGGTTGTTTCATCTAGCATCAAGAAAGAATGTTGATATATGAGTACATGCCAAACAAGAGCTTGGATTCCTTCATATTTGGTTCAACCTCAACTCCTTTATTATATCGTATTATTGTGTTTATTTGTGATGCAGGGAGATTAACATTTTATGGCATACATGAAATACATGAACAAACTTGGTTAAATTATTTGTCACAATGTTTGCTAAATAGTCTGATATCTTGCAATTACATCATTGATAATTCTGGATATGTTAAGGTAGCAATATTTGATCTCAACACTCAAACATTGGATTCAAGTGAAACACAGGCAGGAAGATTGCTACTAAGGATGATCTGCTTATAAAAAAACCATTACAAACAAATATTTCAACAGACTTGCTAAAATTTCTTCTCCAACAGAAAATAGAAATATACTAAAATAAGAATATAAATGAGACAAAGTGCAATATGTCAACTATTTGTACTTCAGATTTCATTCTGAATTTATTGAACATTTTTTCTAAGGAGTTGTTTTTCAATTATTTAAGAATGGGAATCTTTCTCACAAGAACTCTTTTCTTCCTCAACATCAAAAATAAAAATCAAAACTGCTTGGTGTTCAGCCTTTCAACATTTGCATAAACTTGGAAATGATTTTTGCAGGATAACAAGGAATGATAAGAAAATGTTAGCAAACAACCATAGGATTGCATATTACAGGACTAAGTTTTTAAAAGGCTATGGGTTTGTTTTGTATCTATTCACTGCATATTTTATGTTTGGCATATAAATGCAAGGTTAATCATGATTTTTAAAACTACCATGCCCATGAAATTCCTTCCTATACCTGTAGAATTACTTTGAATACATGTTTGACAATAAGCTAAGTCAAACCATGTTAGTTTACTAATACTAACAAAAATTTAAATGTTAGACCAGACAAAACAAAACTTGTATTGTTGAGTTGGCAAAAACATCTTGACATCATTGTAGGAATTGCTCGAGGACTTCTTTATCTTCATCAAGGTTCTAGACTGAAAATAATTCATAGGGATATGAAAGCTAGCAATATTTTGCTCGATAAGGACATGAATCCCAAAATTTCAGATTTTGGCACTGCAAGAATTTTCAAAGGAGATCAAAATCAAGTGAATACAAGGAGAGTAATTGGAACATAGTAAGCTATCCTTTATATAAATTTATGAAATATGCATTCATTACAATCATTATATCATATACTAATTCTACAAAGGTATGTAGTGGCTATATGGAACCAGAGTATGCAATGGATGTCATCTTTTCTGTAAAATCTGATGTCTTTAGTTTTGGTGTTCTTATACTGGAGATCCTAAGTGGCAAGAAAAATAGAATGGGGAATCAAACAAAACCCCACATAAACCTTACAGAATATGTAAGTATTCAAACAAATGTTACAATATGTGGACATTATTCTTCATATTATGGTAAAATTCAAGTTCATTTCAATATGTCTATATTTTCATATAGGCATGAAGACTATGGAAGGATGATAGATGCTTGATGCTACTTGATGAAGCAGTGGAATGTTCAAACCCTATGTCTAAAGTATTACGATGTATCCAAATTGGTCTCTTATGTGTGCAAGAAGAAAGCAAAGATAGACCAACGATGGCAGAAGTAGTTGTTATGATGAGTAATGAAGGCATGGCTTTACCATAGCCTAAAAAGCCTGGTTTCTATGTGGGAAGGACTTTCATAGAAAGGTATCGGCCTTCAATTGAGCAACATTCATATACAATAAATAAGATCATAAGTACATTGCTTGAAGGGAGATAAAACACTAATCTCCACATGTACATTCTTTGTTTCGCAAATTGGTTACTTCTGCTACCTAAATATAAGTTGGTTTCAATGGAAAGATTTGGGCAAAGTAATTTTCAAAGTGCTATTAATATTATTGGCCATTCATATAATGAGTAGATGACATATTTCTTGGCTTCATTAGATTAGTGGTTTCTATCTTGGACCCCAAGTTGACTATTAAATTCTAAAATGAAGGGATAAGACAAAGCATACTGGTTATTTTTTATGCTGCTCTTATGAAATTATAGCTAGCTTGATTAACAAATCCATCAATTCAAGTACAGTGTAGTTTTTATCTATATTGATGCCACTTAGAATCCTCCTCTTTCTAAGATTCAATTTAGAAATCTTGAAGTTAACTTACCGGCAAGTCTTATTAGAGTACTCAAGTTTAGATACACTAATAATATTAAGGGCTTGTGACAATCCATTTTTTTTCAAAAATAACTTTCATTTTTTACAAATTTATCAACCATCATGGATTCTTGTTTGCATTATATAATGCAATATGGAAAGCTTTTGCCTAGAAGAAGGCAAATATTTATCTATGGCAAAGCCCTTTTAAATTAGTTGAATATAGAAGTGTATTAGAGAGGAAAGAATAAGTAGTGACTTTAGAATATTTATTCTGCGGGGCCTTGCAGGAGATAGTTTCGTGAGATGTCTTTTTTTGGAAATATATTGAAGATGGCTTCATGAGATGCCCTGGAGAAAGGCTTGGCATACCTTTCGGATTGCCCAAGTCAACTAGCCGGATCGCTGGATTGCGGCCTATATTGTCTGAGATACATGGAATGTCTTGCTCGATGGGACAATCCTGATATGAAGATGATATTGAGAGAGGGCCTCAACTAAAAGATCAACGACCTTGTCGCAAACTGTTCTTAATTTTTTCATTCTTCTTTCATTGAAAATTTAATGTAATTTATTCATATTAACACTGTTTCATATTGAATGCAAATGCAAATATTTTATATTGAAAACATGGTTGTCCTCGATTTATTCATATTTATGCCTTTTCTACTTCACAATTTCTTGAGTTTTCATATATGATGTCGTAAATTGAAAACTAGAATGTCGTAAATTGAGAATAGGGGTGTCGTAGGATTTTTGCCTTTCGGGTGTCGTCGAGCTAAAGCTAGGATGTCGTTAGCCCAGAGCTGGGGTATCGTCGCACTAAAACCATTGGTGTCCTTTCATGAGAACAGGGGTGTCATAGGATTTTTGTCTTTCGGGTGTCGTCGAGCTAAAGCTAGGGTGTCGTTAGCCCAGAGATGGGGTGTAATCGCACTAAAACCATTGGTGTCCTTTCGTGAGAATAGGGGTGTCGTAAGATTTTTGCCTTTTGGGTGTCGTCGAGCTAAAGCTAGGGTGTCGTTAGCCCAGAGCTGGGGTATCGTCGTGCTAAAACCATTGGTGTCCTTTCGTGAGAACAGGGGTGTCGTAGGATTTTTGCCTTTCGGGTATCGTCGAGCTAAAGCTAGGGTGTCGTTAGCCCAGAGCTGGGGTGTCGTTGTGCTAAAACCATTGGTGTCCTTTCGTGAGAACAGGGGTGTCATCGTTTTAAAGCGAGGGTGTCGTTAGGTGAGAGCTGGGGTGTCGTAACAGTGCAAGCGTATTCGTAAAATATCAAATCCTCTTAGCAGACGAGATGAGCACTTCATTTGGCTGAAAAAGACACCCGTGTTTTATATGTGCTACTATGTTAGTTGACTCAATACATAAGCATCAAAACTCATCCATCAAAGTTTCGGAAGGTGGTACAATTCTTTCCATGTCCTCTTCGGTGTTAATTGACTGCATACAAGTCTGCCTGTTGCTTGAAGCAGCTCTTACTTCATTTTGCATTGGTGGAGTGTCAACGGTTGCCTTGACCAGATTTTTCCTTGATCTTTTTGACTTCTTCTCGACTCCACTCTTTAATTTGTTCTCTTGGGCAACCTTTCATCCTAATTTGCTCAGGATCTTGAATTATAAGCTCTGTACTTGGCTTAGCTGTGCAGTTAGCATCCACGATAATTTTGAATATAGATGTTAGATCATCCATCACTAAATTAAATGCATCTTCAGACATGGAGGCTATTTTTGCGAGCTTCATCATCCGATGACTCAGCAAACTATATCTACAATCAATAACATAATGTTATCAAAAATATATATTAAGACATTTCAAATAAAAATTTGTCACTGCGTAGCGTGATTTTCGTGTGCTTTTATCACAACCTTCAGTATTGCAGTCGAAATTGTCGAATTGGTATTTCAATGTCGCGGGGATTCTCTCCGTGGTCAGTTATAAGCACGGGTGTCGTAGCATTGGTACTAGGGTGTCGTGAGGTTTTAACTGCGGCGTCGTAGCATGGTACTAGGGTGGCATTGAGACCGAAGGATAAGGGAGCTTGGATGTCATCACTGTTTTTCGACCGATTTCATCTTGGGATCTCTTAAAGTTTTCTCCTAAGCATGAACGAGTGTCTTAAGGTTTCAACTGGGGTGTCGTAAGGTTTCAACTAGGGTGTCGCGAACGACGACATTTCTGACCTAGGCTGTTAACAACACCCCAGTTCTTCTCATCTGACGACACCCCAGCTTTAGCATGACGGCACCCTAGCTTTAAGGCGACGACACCCGTGCCGGGACTGTTAAGGCGGGGACCAACAACTTAGGTTCTTACAACAGCCCAACTTTAGTGTGATGACACCCTAGCTTTAAGGCGATGACACCCGTGCCGAGACTGTTAAGGCGAGGACCGACGACTTAGGCTCTTACAACACCCCAGCTTTAGCGCGACGACACCCTAGCTTTAACGCGACGACACCCATGCGGGTACTATTAAGGCGGTGATCGATGACATCCCCGAATTAGGCTGTTATGACACCCTAGCTCTCATCCGATGATACCCTAACTTTAGCGTGACGACACCCGTGCTGGGACTATTAAGGCAGGGACCGACGACATCCCTGACTTAGGTGTCGTAAGGTTATAAGCATGGGTGTCATAGCATTGTCGCTAGGGTGTCGTGATGTTTGAACTGCAGTGTCGCGAATGATTTTCAGCCGAGCATAACAGGGGTGTCGTATTTGTTTAACAAAGGTGTCTTATTTCCTTAACTTGGGTATCGCAATACTCTCGATTTTCTCCTGCGATGTCGTGAGACTTTTCTCCAGCATTCGTTTGGAGCACGGGTGTCGTAGGCTTGTAACTACAGTGTCTTAACAGTAAATCTGGGTGTCGTAGCTTTTATGACGATACTACAGCTCTCATGCGTGATGACACCCTACCTTTAAGGTGATGACACCCATTCCGTGACTGTTAAAAAGCAAGGACCGACGACATCCCCGACTTAGGCTCTTACGATACCCCAGCTCTCATCTGACGACACCCTAGTTTTAAGGCGACGACACCCATTCCGGGACTCTTAAAGTTTAAATTGGGGAGTCGCTCCCTCCTCTTCTCCTCTTGGCCCTTCGTAGAATGCCCCACCCCCCTCTTCTCCTCTTCTTTATATCCATTCCCATGCTCTCTCTATGGTCAGTTATAAGCACGGGTGTCGTAGGCTTGTAATTACGGTGTCTTAACAGTAAATCTGGGGTGTCGTAGCTTTTATGACAATACTAGAGCTATATGGAGAGGAAATAACGGGGGAATATAGGCCGAAACACTCTGATGACACCCTAGTTCATAAGGTATAACATCCTAGTTAAAAGAGTATGACATTCATGCTACAAAACAGTAAACTCTAAACAGTTATGACTCCCAGAATGTCATAACTGTTTTGGTCTAAGGAAGTTACCCACGCATTAAACGGTTTGGTCACACATTAACTTCCTCTAACGACAAAAAACTATTGGTGTAAAAAAGGAGCTTTACAAAGAAGTGGAAACAAGGACTTTTTACTTCCTACTGCGGATGACATTTTCTTCAGAAGTTTTCTTCCGACTGGACTCCTCAGAGCGAGGGCTCAGGATCTTGCTCAAACCTTGGACTGATTTCTTAGCATCCGAAAGCCAGAGCGAGGGCTCAGTATCTTGATCAAACCTTGGACCGATTCCTTAGCATCCGAAAGCCAGAGTGAGGGGGAAGAAAGAGTTTTTCTTGCACAGATGAAATTCAAGAAAAAATGACGGTAGAAGTAGGCTAGAGGGAAAGGGCATTTTTGTCTACACAGCAATTTTAAAATAAAAGAGAAGCGCTTTTAATGGCCGTCACGATCAGAACGTAACATCGTAGCAGAGCCATACCGTTCCGCATCGTCAGCCACGTAGGATCCACGTGGACCAATCAGGAGAGGCGGTGTAGCCCACGTAGGACTTGCTGCACCGGGGGCGGTGTACAAAGACTTTTCCATTGTTGACACCCTATTGGGCTCTAGAACATTTTTTTTCCAGGGCTTGGGTTGAAAAGTGCTGACCAAATTTTATGTTAGGGCTCAATGGAAACCCAGACCGAGTTAAATAGCAACACTCGGATTGATCTTATCCTAATCTAAGCTCCACTCTCTACTTTCAAATGAAGTATAATTCAGCATTAATTTGTCAAAACAATTTTATTAACTTCTTTTGGAGTTGAAGAGTATTCACACATTGAAAAACAAAAATCCAAGCCAACCACCTTAGCTTGTATTTAAAATTAAAAATTATAACGAGACCTCTTTAACTTTGATTAATCTGTATATTGATTTTAATTTTTTTTAAATCTAAAACTTTTATTTGGTTATATAAAACCTTTCTTCGTCCATCTTCATCTAAGCCAATAGCATGTAATAATTAAACTTCTCAAACCATAAGTAATTAAACTGATACGTTTTTATAAAAGCAAATTCAAATTTTTCATTTAGTGGCTGTAATTTAATGTGTTGAGGTGTAGGTGGATGGAATGAATATTGGTATAAATTTGGGGAGGCCCCGCTTTATTTTTTTAAACAAAATATCTAAAAGATCTTGCAGCTTCTTCTTTGCCAATTTGTGTACACCATCAAATTATAGACCCAAATTGTGTCTAGATTTGGAATTTTGGAGTGCAGTTGGATCGAGCGGCCCGGGGAGTCTAAGTCGGATGGTCCTTCCACTCATGGTCCAAATAAAGTTGGATGGCTCCCTTGCGACACAACGCAACCCAGGCGCAAACCTCTTCTCCGCCTCTATGCCACCGCCTTCTCTTTTTTTGCCCTTTTCCTTCCTCTCGTTCGCTCACTCTATTTTCTCCCTCTCACTCTAAGAATGGCTGCAGGATCTCTCTTGCCCTCTCATCATTCATTTGCAAATGTTCATAAATGAGTTCTTTTTTTTTCTAATCAATTAGAAGCAAATTCGGTTAAGAGTGCATGATCATGCTAGAAAATAAAAGATGCTTATCGAAAGTGGATTTCTTCTTCAGTTGTTTTTTCTTTGCTTCATTATTCTAGGAAGGCTCAAAACATTTTTCATTTCATTTTTTTTTTTTTTTTTTGGGATAAACAAGGCTAAAATTTTTTGAAAACAATGTTTTTTTATTGTGGTCATTGCGGTTCGATTTTTGGTAATGACTCAGAAAGGTCGGAGGAGATTTCCTAAAAGGAAAAAAAGCTGCGGATGAGAATGAAAAAAGCCAAAGCCGAGATGTGTTGATTAAACATGGGATTAGTCTTCTCTTTCTTTGTCATATGCTTCTTTGTACCCATGGCTAGCAAACCAAGAATGGTCATTGTTCTAGATGATTAGGCTTCAAATCATCAATTAAAAGCTGATTATTCAAGGATATAATTATGGGTTGATTAACTTTCAAGCAAGCAAAAGATAGAATTGAGCATATGGTGTGAAAGTGTGGTTTCATCTACTAATGGATGTATGATTATCTTCTACTTCCACCCTAGGTAAAGTGTTAAAATTCTTCTAATTTTTCAGTGGAAGTATAGACTTGATAGGAGTGTAGTTTCTTATCAAATTACTTGAAACTTCTTGCAAGGATGCTTGAGATTCATTGAAGTCATCTTAATCTGCTAGTGTTTTTCCCATTTTGTGTCTATGGATGGTATGTGCTTTATTAGAGGTCTTTTAGAGTTATGCTTCATTCTTATGGTTGCTAATGTTGGAATCTAACATGCACAAGAGTAATTTATGTATTAAAAAAAGAAGAGTATTTAAAATCAATGGACCTAAAGAATTTAGAGGACCAGGTTACATTAAGTCGAATAATGATATAAAATGTGGCAAGAAAGGCCCGGCCATTTCCAAGTCCCATTCTTGATGACACTACTCCCAAATGCGAATTCTTAGGCACTCATGTGGGATTTGTTTAGAGAGAAGGCATAAAGACGGGTTGGATTTTTAACAACCATGAATTCTCCACATCATCTTTCCTGCATTAAAGACTTTTTGTAGCAAGAATTTTAGCTCACTCCAATCTCAATTTGTGCCAAGTTATGTTGTTCAAACAAAAGGCAAGATCTGTATAATAATTTTTTAAAGCAACAAGTTACCTGATGATGCCCAATCACCGATCCTGAACGTCGGGAACGGAGTGCTTCTCGAACCTTTGCTTCACCGGGTTGCCTGCAAAGAAGTCCCAAGACCGAAGAGGATTCTCCGATGGGACCCTCCGATGCCCAAGTTAGCAATCGAGGTCACAGCTGAAGAGGGGCTCAAGCGAGCCCTTTTTGGTATGGAGAAGGAGATCTCAGAGAAGAGGGATTCCTTTCTGAGAGTTAAGACAGCAATTTTGGGGATTATCGCACATACCTGTTTAGAGAGTGGATTCACCTTTTTATAGGGGTTGATATGATAACATGGGATTCGGTGAGGAAGGAATATCTGCGGGTTCTTGGAAGTTGTGTGGATTTGGGCTGGTTGGTGGTCCTATCCCATCGAGAGGAAGAAAATGGTGGTTGGTGGGTTAGTCCCATCAATCAGTGGGGTTGTTGAGTTGTTGGGTCTAGTCCCATCAACAACGTGGCCAGTGGGTAGGTGGATCCGGCGTTGTCAGGCGGCGCGAGTCAGAGAGGTGTTTCTTGAACTGCTGGGGCCATGCTGGGGCCGATCTGGAGAGAACTGGGACATCTCGACTTCCCGGGGGAGCCGAGGCTGAGCCTGGTTGACAGGGCGGCCGGGGCCGACCTCCTCGGCCAGGAAGTACTGGGACGGGGCAGGCCAAGGATGGCCTGAGCGACTCGGCGGGCTTGGAGACGCCGGGGCCGAGAGGGGCCGGCCAGGAATGGCCGGGGCCGACTCGGCGGGCTGGAGATGCCGGGGCCGAGAGGGCCGGCCAGGATGGCCGGGCCGACTCGGCGGGCCGGAGACGCCGGGGCCGAGAGGGGCCGGCCAGGAGTGGCCAGGGCCAACTCGGCGGGCCTGAAGATGCAGGGGCCGAGAGGGGCTGTCCAGGAGTGGCCGGGGCCGACTCGGCGGGCTGGAGATATCGGGGCCGAGAGGGGCCGGCAGGATGGCCTGGGCCGACTCGGTGGTCTCGGAGATGCCGGGGCCGAGAGGGCCGGCCAGGGATGGCAGGGACCGACTCGGCGGGCTCGGAGATGCCGGGGCCGAGAGGGGCCGGCCAGGAATGGCCGGGCTGACTCGGCGGGCTCGGAGACGCCGGGGCCGAGAGGGGCGGCCAGGGATGGCCTGGGCCGACTCGGCGGGCTCGGAGATGCCGGGGGCCGAGAGGGCCGGCTAGGGATGGCTGGGGCCGACTCGGCGGGCTCGGAGATGCCGGGGCCGAGAGGGCCGGCCAGGATGGCCGGGACCGACTCGGCGGGCTCGGAGACACCGGGACCGGGGCTCGAGAGGGGCCGGCCAGGAATGGCCGGGCCGACTCGGCGGCTCGAAGACGCCGGGGCCGAGAGGGGCAGTCAGGGATGGCCTGGGCCAACTCGGCGGGCTTGGAGACCGGGGCCGAAAGGGCCGGCCAGGGATGGCCGGGGCCGACTCGGCGGGCTCGGAGACGCCGGGGCCGAGAGGGGCGGCCAGGAATGGCCTGGACCGCAAAAATGCTCTGTTTTGTCGAGATTGCCCCTGCGGTTGCACGTGGCTACACCAGCCACATCAGATGCCCCCCGCCCCTGAGCGCTAAGGACCATGCGCCTGCTGCCCTTTGGGCGAAAGGGGTGCAAAAATTCAAAAGGAATGATTGCTTCTTTTGGTGCGCTTTAAATGGGCTGATGAGTTGGCGCTTGGTTTCGAGGCGTGTCTCTTCGAAGACCTCCGTAATCATGCGTTAGGTGGGGTTGACGTTGGCGCTGGACGCTCCGGAGAAAGAGCTCATCGGGTAGTGGAGAAAAGGCAAGGACATCATTGCTGCCCCATTTTCTATGCCCACGATTGGCCAGGGATCACGTCTCTTGGGGAAACGAGGCAGCACGTCTCGGCCCAGGCGAGATTTCCGGCTGGCAGCCTGCAGCACAATGGACGCACGCCAGGTGGCAGGATCTTGGGCGGCGCTGCCGGAGACAGGGGCTATAAAAGCCTTCCAAGGGCCTGTGGAAACCTTTACGCTGCCATTGCTTTCTCTACTTCCTTCTTCTTTGAGTTCCTCTTCTGCGACCTGAGCCTTTTCAACTCCTTCAACTCCCAGGTTAGTCTTATCCCCTTCTTTTCCTATGGACCGTAGCGCCATTAGGGAGGTTAAGAGACCTGTAGAGGAGTCTTCCCAGTCGATAGCGAAAACCAGGCCCCTGCGACTAGTAGCAAATGCCTCGACCGTCGGGCGGCGTCGTTATCCGCGACCCATCAAGGACATTAGGACCTCCGCCTACTCTGGTTCTCCCATTAGGGCAGTCCCCCTATCCTCTCGTCATCCGGCCCTTCCTCCGGTGGTGAGCTCTAATCCAGCGGGTCCGTCGGGGGTAGCCTCAACCATGACCCCTAAGGATGTAGAGGCCATTAGGGCTAAGTTCCTGATCCCCGATTTCATTGGCCTGTCCGCGCCGGGGCTCGAAGATAGGGTTATTCCGACCATCCAGGTCGGGTCGCTCTATATGAGGAGTTCTTTTGGTCGGGCTGCGCCTTCCCTTTCACCCTTTCTTTCTTAACCTTTTAGAGAGTATAGATTAGTGCCGGCAGTTGACTCCGAATTCGATTCGGATCATTTGCGCCTTCGTTTCCTTTGCCACTTTGAGGGGCTCGTCCAGAGTTGTCCCTATTCTGAGCCTTTTACAAACTCCGCCGTCAAGGCGAGGGGGCCTGGTGGGCCTTTACCGCCAGGCCAGGTAGAGCCTTCCCCCTAGGCCTCCCGTCCAAAATTAGAGGTGGAAGTCTAGGTTCCTTTTTGCTCATGTTGAGGGGGTGAGGGCTGTTTGGAGGGAGCCCGATACTGCTCCAACGATGACTCCTCCGCAAGGGAGAGAGATAAGGATCTGTTCACCATGTTATCCAATTGTCAGATCCCCGGCTATAAGGAACTCCTGTCCAAGGAGAACCTGATAGAGGCCGAGTTGGCCCCGGTGACCGGTGAGCCTGAATCGCTTTGTCCCATTTTTTTGTTTACTGCATGTCGTCGCTAATGCCGATTATCTTTTCTTGTGCAGCCATGAAGTTCTCCGCCAGTGAGTTCGAGGCCTCGCATGGCAGAAGAGGCCGGCGACCGGAGAGTCATCTAGGCCGCCGAAGAAGCTCCGGAGAAGGGAGCCGGCCAGGTCGGCCACAGCCCCCACAGCCCCAACGCCCGTGGGGGAACCGACTGAGAGGAAACCGGTGGAGAGAGTGGCCCAAAGGCTAGCCGGGGCTGAGGTTGAAGAGGGGGAGATCCCAGCCACTGCCAAAAAACCGATGGTGATTTTGGATGAAGAAGCCCCTGCCACCGCTGACTGCCCGAGGCGGGGTGGGTCACCGTTGCTGTCGGCCCCCCGGCTACTACAGAGCCAGGGAGGGAGAGCGCTCCCCCATTCGCTGGCCAGGGGAGCAGATCGCCAGGGAGGCCCGAGATGGGGCGGAGGCGACAGAAAGCAGGGGGATGAGCCGAGGAGCTCATCCCACCAATCGTCTTGGTGCCCAGACCGTCTTTAGGCCGAGGGTCCGCAGGAGGGACAGACGCGCCTGGTCCCTACCATCGGTAGAATGGCGGATGCCGCCCGAGCCTCCCATCTCTTATCGGGAGTCGGGCCACCGATTTTGAAGAGGAGATGCGGGGGATGAGCCACTCTGCACTCATGGACATGATTTTGGTCTCCATCGTCTAGGTAACCTTCTGGATCTTCTTTCATTTTCCCAATGCTTCTTCTTTGTAGCTAACGCGTTTCTGTTGTTGTAGATGGCCAACGGCGCCCTTGGGCTTCGCGAGGCGCTAGCCCAGTCTTCCGGCACGCTGGCGAAGGCTCTGGTGGGGTCAACAATATCGAAAGGAGAGCATGGCGCATGCCGACAGCTTTGCTCGACTTCGCCAGGAGACCGCGGCCCGCGAGGAGGGCTACGCCGGCCGCCTTCAAGAGATGGAGAGCCGGGCCGCTGCATCCGAGGCCAAAATGGAATTGGCCTTGGAAAGGTCGAAGGCCACCACGGCGCAGATCGAGGAGCTTACTAGGCGGATCCAAAGCGCCATGGAGGAGGCCGGGCCGCCGGGGAGAAGGCCGCTGCCACGGAGAAAGCGGCAGCGGAAGCTGTTTGGAGAAGGCCGGTGCGGTGGCCTGCGCTGACGAGGCCAGTGCCCGTGCCACAAAGCTGAGGCCAAGGCTTGGGAGGCTGAAAACAAGACGCAGCGGGCCGAGGCCGAGGCCGGGCAGGCCATCTCCAAGTTCAAGGCTTCGGCGGAGTTTAGGCAGGAGGTCCTCGAAGCCAGCCTTGACGCTTATCTTCAAGGCTTCGAGACGGGGAAAGTCCGAGTAGCCGCGGCCCTTGAGGTCGACATTGCCGATCTTGAAGACATCCGGCCGGGGCCCCGATGAGGAGCCGGCTGGGGAGAAGGACAAGGGGAAGCCTGGCCCCGGCGAACCTTGAATTGTATTTTCTTTTTCTTTATCTTGTGTAACTGACCTTGGGCCCAATTTTGTATTATCTTTGGCTATCAATGAAGAAACTTTTTCCAAGCTTCTTACTTTTGTACCTCTCTTCCATAGTTAATGAAAAAGTCCTTTACTCAAAATCTCTTTGTGTCTTGATCTGTTTGCTTCTTTCGCTTTTGAGAGAAACGCCTTACTATGCCAAATCAGACATGCTGGCGACATTGTAGCTGATATTATATCTTCCAAACTGTTATTTTGAACCTTGAGCATTGCGCGTGTCGGCCATGCCGGACCGAACTGCAATTTTGGACTTGGCCAACACTTGAACACATCGCCGAGATGTAAACTGGCTACATGAATGCCAGTGCTGTTGTAGGCCGTTTGAAAGAAGGCTCGCCTGTGTATGAATCTTCCTGAAGGCTTGGAAAAATGGCAGATGACTTGCTGCCAGGATTAATTTTGGAGGTGTCGGGGCCGACCAGAAATGGTCAGAGCCGATTTAGCCGTTGTAAGGGCACCAAGGGCAAGTGAAGTTGACTAGAGGAAGTCTATGTCGACTTGCTCGGTGCTGAAAATGCCTGAACCGGTTAGGCTGATTAGGAAAGGCCATGACCGTGCCGTATCGAGCTGTTAGGAGAGATACCACCGTGCCGGGGCTGAGGGGGGTGGTGCCGATGGTTGCCTTGAACCGCTTCAGTGGTATGTAAGCCGCTGAAGGGCGACTCATCGGGTACGGGGCTGTTAGGGTCTTGACCGACTCGGGGGCACACGTGCCGGGCCGAGTGGTGTCCATTAGCCGCGATGCCAGTGAGTTCCTTTTGAACCACTTCAGGGTTTGTGTGCCACCTGAAGGGCGACTCAGCGGGTACGGAGCTGTTAGGGTCTTAACCGACTCGGGGGCACCGCCGTGCCGGGGCCGAGTGGTGTCCCGTTAGCCGCGATGCCAGTGAGCTCCTTTTGAACCACTTCAGGGGTTTGTGTGCCACCTGAAGGGCGACTCAGCCGGGTACGGAGCTGTTAGGGTCTTAACCGACTCGGGGGCACCGCCGTGCCGGGGCCGAGTGGTGTCCCGTTAGCCGCGATGCCAGTGAGCTCCTTTTGAACCACTTCAGGGTTTGTGTGCCTGAAGGGCGACTCAGCCGGGTACGGAGCTGTTAGGTCTTAACCGACTCAGGGGCACCGCCATGCCGGGGCCGAGTGGTGTCCTGTTAGCCGCGATGCCAGTGAGCTCCTTTTGAACCACTTCAGGGGTTTGTGTGCCAAAGGGTGACTCAGCCGGGTACGGAGCTGTTAGGGTCTTAACCGACTCGGGGGCACCGCCGTGCCGGGCCGAGTGGTGTCCCGTTAGCTGCGATGCCAGTGAGCTCCTTTTGAACCACTTCAGGGGTTTGTGTGCCACCTGAAGGGCGACTCAGCCGGGTACAGAGCTGTTAGGGTCTTAACCAACTCGGGGCACCGCCGTGCCGGGGCCGAGTGGTGTCCATTAGCCGCGATGCCAGTGAGCTCCTTTTGAGAGACTTGGCCCTCTGGACGCAAGGGAGAACAGGCTGCTGTGTCAGAAAGGGCCTCCTTTATTACTTCACGCTCCAGGGGAATACATCATTGATAATATTGGCGGAGGTTATCCGCATTCCAGGTACGTGGAATGGGTTTTCCGTCGAGTTCCTCTAATTTGTATGCCCCCTGTGAAGTGTTTCGGTGATGCGGTAAGGACCCTCCCAGTTGGGGGATAGCTTGCACCCCTCCGTAGGCTTTGAAACATCAGCTTTTCTCAAAACCAAGTCTCTGCGGCAGAAAACCTTAGGATGAACTCGAGCATTATAGTACTTGACCGCTCGCTAACGGAAGGTCACCATGCGGGCTGGGCAGACTGATCTCAACGGGGATGACGGCTCAGATCCGAAGGCAAGACTGAAAGGAGTCTCGCCCGTCGGGCTCTAGGGGTCGTGTGGTAGGCCCAGATCACACTGGGGAGCTCCTCCACCCATCGACCTTTGGACCCATCTAGCTGGGTTCTGAGTCCTCTAAGGATGGTGTGATTCATGGCCTCGGCTTCTCCATTGGTTTGAGGATGGCCGACAGAAGTGAATCGGTGATGAATGCCTAGCTCGTCACAAAAGACTTGAATGCTTCATTGTTGAATTGGCGGCCATTGTCCGTGATGAGGGTGTGGGGCAGGCCGAAACGGCATATGATCGACTTCCAGAAGAAGGCTTTGACTTTGCTTTCGGTGATCTTGGCCAGTTCCTCGACCTCAACCCACTTGGTGAAGTAATCGATGGCGACTAGCAAAAATCTTCGCTGCCTGAAGCTGGGGGGAATGGCCCAAGAATGTCCATTCCCCACTGGGCGAAAGGCCATGGGGCCGAGAGCGGACTCATTGGGGCAGACGGTTGATGTTGGATGTGTACATGGCGCTGGCAACCATCGCACTTCTGAACCAATCTAGCTACGTCTTCCCTCATCGTGAGCCAGAAGTATCCTTGACGGAGGGCTTTTTGAGCTAAAGATCTGCCCCCAGGTGATTTCCACAGATGCCTTCGTGAATCTCTCTGAGGATGTAGTCAGCGTCGGTGGCCCTACACACTTGAGCAGGGGGTAGGAGAACGACCTTCTGTATAGACGCCCGTCTAGGAGGATGAATTTGGAGGCTCTCCACTTGAGCACCGAGCTTCGTTGCGATCATTAGGGAGAGTGCCGTCAGTGAGATAACGGACACAGGCATCCATCCATGTGGGCTCTTGGGTGAGTGGGAGGACTTCTTCACTATCATCTATGCTGGGTCTTTCCAAATATTCAATATAAGCATCTCTCGCCAAGCCATCGGTGGAGGTGGCCAGACGAGAAAGGATGTCGGCCTTGGCATTTTTGCTCCGAGGAATGTAACTGATACTGAAGTAAGGTAGTGGGGAAGTTAGGAGCCGAACCTTGCCCAAATATTGCGCCATAATGGGGTCGCGCACTTCGTATTCCCCATGGACTTGTCCAGAGATAAGTTGCGAGTCGGTAAAGGCTCTGAGACGCCTTACTCTCAACTCTTGGGCTAGCCTTAACCGGCCAGCAGGGCCTCGTACTCGGCTTGGTTGTTGGTGGCTTCGAATAGGAATTGCAGGGCGCATTCCTTCCTTTCTCCACCCGGCCCGGCAAGAATGAGGCCGGCACCGCTTCCTTGTGAATTTGATGTGCCATCCACATGAAGAAGCTAGGATTCTCCATCATCATCCGGCTCAGGCTCGTACTGCTCCATGGGAGCCTCTTTGGGATCTTCCTCCGCCCAAGTGCACTCGACCAGGAAATCAGCTAAGACCTGAGACTTCAGCGCCGGCCGAGCTTGAAAAGAAAGGTCGAACTCTCCCAGCTTGATGGCCCACTTGGCCAGTCGGCCTGAAGTGTCCGGGCGAGCCAGAATGGCTCGAAGGGGCTGATCCGTGAGCACCATAATAGGATGGGCTTGAAAGTACGGACGGAGGCATCGGGCGAAGACTATCAGGGCAAAAATAACTTTCTCTGTCTTGGAATATCTGACCTCTGCGTCATGAAGGACCTTGCTCACATAATAGATGGGTCTCTGAGTTCCATCGGCATCGAGGCACACCAGGACTGAGCTAACGGCTTTCGACGAAGCAGCTAAGTAGAGGAAGAGACTTTCTCCATCTCTTGGCTTGGATAGAAGTGGTGCAGAAGACAGGAATGCCTTCAACCCATCGAAGGCTTTCTGGCAGTCGTCTCCATTCGAAGCTATTCATTTTCTGCAGGGCCTTGAAGAAAGGTAGGCATCTCTCAGCCGATTTGGAGAGGAAACTACTTAGAGCTGCTATCCTCCCTGTCAATCATTGCACTTCCTTTTTGCTGGATGGTGGCCTCATGTCGAGTATGGTGCTGATCTTCTCTGGGTTTGCCTCGATCCCTCGCTGGGTCACCATGAAGCCCAGGAACTTGCCCGCGTGACCCCGAAAGCACACTTCTTGGGGTTCAGCTTGACTTGGAAGCGACGGAGGTTATTGAAGGTCTCCTCTAGGTCGGAGACGTGATCGGCGGTGCGGGCGCTTTTTGTTAGCATGTCGTCTACATAGACTTCCATGTTTCGGCCTAGTTGATCCTGGAACACTCTGTTCATCAACCTTTGGTAGGTTGCTCCCGCGTTCTTGAGGCCGAAAGGCATCACCTTGTAATAATAAATGCCCTTCTCTGTCACAAAGGAGGTGTGTCCTTGTCTCTAGGGTCCATCCTTATCTGATTTTATCCTGAGAAGGCGTCCATGAAACTAAGGAGTTCGTGCCCAGAGGTGGAATCCACCAGCTGATCAATTCTGGGCAGGGGGAAGCTGTCTTTCGGACATGCCTTGTTGAGGTCGGTGAAGTCTATGCAAATCCTCCAGCTCCCATTTGCCTTACGCACCATGACCACGTTGGCTAGCCAATCAGGGTAATGTGCTTCCCGGATGTGGCCGGCACTGAGTAGCTTGTTAACTTCCTCGTCAATGGCCTTTTGTCGATCAGGGGCAAAGCTTCTCTTCTTTTGGCAGATCGGGCGGTGTCGTGGATCAATGTTGAGCTTTTGGGTGATCACTTCCAGAGGGATGCCAGGCATATCAGATGCCGACCAGGTGAAAATGTCTGAGTTAGCCCTCAGAAAACCCAAGAGACGCTCTCAGTCCTCCAGGGGAAGGAGTCCTTTGATACGGACGGTCTTCGCCAGGTCCTCCCCAAGGGGAAGGTTAGAAGGTGCTCAGCTGGCTCTCCTCCCTTACTAGAGTCTCTGGGGTCGGATGCCTCTAAAGTTGGCTGAACTTTCAGGGGACTTGATGCCGCGTGATAACATGGTAGGATCGGGCTGGTCTAGCCGCGCATCTCTCCAACTCCCTCACTAGTGGGGAACTGCACTAGTAGATGCCGGGTGAAAATGACTGCGTCCAAAAGGTTCAGACCTGGGCGCCCGAGAATGGCATTGTACACCAAGGGGACCCTCACGACCAAGAATTTCATGATCACAGTGCTTTGGCGTGGCGGTGTTTCGGCTGTCACAGGCAGAGGTATTTCACCTTCGACCCTTACGGAGTCCCCGGTAAATCCAACTAATGGGGCCACCACGGGCTAGAGAGAGTCCAAAGATAATCCCATTCAATCAAAAGCGTCGTAAGTAAGGATGTCAGCCGAGCTGCCACTATCAACTAATATCCTTTTAAGTAAGGATGTCAGCCAAGCTGCCACTATCAACTAATATCCTTTTTATAGGGTGCCTGGCGATCGTCATAGAGATGACTACGCCTTCATTGTTTACATTTTCCACTACAGCAGGTCCCCCCCCAGGAATTATATTATTCGGCGCCTCCTCCCCTCTCGGCCGTTTGGGTGCAGGAGCTGATCCCTAGGACACAATTCCGACCGTCCATTCAGTGGGGGCATTGTCGACCGGGGCTTGACAGGCGGGGCCCCATGAGGGCCAGCGTGGCTGCGGCATCTTTTGGACATATTTGCCGAGGTAGCCCCGATGAATGAGCTCCTCGATGGCCCTCTTCAGGCTATAGTAGCTATCGGTATCGTGGCCGTAATCCTGGTGGAATCGGCAGTAGCGGCTCTTGTCACGGGGATGACCTTTCTTCATGGGAGGGGGACATTGGAGATAAGGCTCACCCTCGATCTCCATCAGAATGTGGGATTGAGGGGAAAGAAGGGGTGTGAGCTTACTCTCGTCGGGGATGGGGCTCCGACACCTATTGTCGGATCGATGAGGCGGGTCAGCTCGCCGGTGCGAGGGGGCCCGCTGGGCTCGGGGCGAGCAGGCTTGTGGTTGGAGCTTCTTGAAGATTCTCGGCGGGTGGAGTCGACTTCATCCGCATGGATGTACTTTTGAGCTTGGAGAAGGAGATCGGAATAAGAGCTTGGGGGCTTCTTATCTAAAGAGAAGGTGAAGCAGGATGGGAGGAGTCCCCGCTTCAATGCCAACGTCGCCACCCGTCGTCGAGATGGTAGACCTCAAGGGCAGTGGCCTTGAACCGGGATACAAAGTCCCACAGCGACTCTCCCTCCTTCTGACGATGGAGAAAAGACTGTCGGTTACCCTTGGGATTCGTCGGCAAGCGTCGAAGTGTGCCAGAAAGGCTTTCTCCAGCTCCCGGAAGGAGTCGATCCTGTGAGGGGGAAGCGTGAGTGCCATGCACGGGTGGCCTTCCGCAGAGTGGCGGGGAAGGCCTTGCAGAGAAGGACGTCTGAAGCGCTCTGGACCTGCATCATTGCTTTGTAGCTCTTGACATGATCGAGAGGATCGATCGTACCATCGTACGGGTCCACCTGGGGGAAACAAAACCTGGAGGGGACAGGCTCCTCCAATATCCAGCGGGTGTAAGGAGGACGGGTGTCAAACTCTTCCTCTGGCTGATGATTGATTTTCTTGGCGAGCTTGTCGAGCCACCTATTGTACTCCTCCAGGCGTTCCTCCTCCTGGCGGCTGATTATCGGGGCCCTCCGAGATGGCTCGAAGGAAGAAGAAGAAGAAGAGGCAGAAGGAGATGGAGATGGGAGTCGGGACTTCCACCTGGGCTCCTCATGATGATGCAGCTCGGGAGGAAATTTGTTGTGGCCGTGGTCAGGGGACCGTGGTCGCTTGGGGGGCTCGTGTCGGGGCTTCTTAGGGGAAGTCGGACGTCAGTCGGTCTCTCGCTGATCGGCCTCCACTGAGGAGAGCCTCCCCTCGCCGACTGCTGACTGGTGGGGGGAGCAGTCTGATGTTGGGTGGCCACAGACTGTTGTTGCTGGAGCCCATGGACCATGGCGGTGATATTTTGGACCTGACGGGAAAGGGTCGCCAGCCGTTCCGTTGTTTGATCAGCGGCCTCCGGCGGCGGGCAGGTAACTGGAGGGTTGGTAGCTGGGGGATTGGCCTCCTCTGCTTAGCTGGCGGGGGAAGCCCCGCTGGACAGCTGATGGAGGCGTCCTGAGCTCGCGTCACCACCATGGTTTCTAGAAGAGAAGAGGGGGGGAGAGAGTCCCGCCTACTGAGATGTAGCGCCGGGAGAATGTTCGCTACTTTTTCTAGCGCCCTCCTACCTGGCGTGCCAATCTGATGACGCCCAATCATTGATCCTGAACGTCGGGAACGGAGTGCTTCTCAAACCTTTGCTTCACCGGGTTGCCTGCAAAGAAGTCCCAAGACCAGAGAGGATTCTCCGGTGGGACCCTCCGACGCCCAAGTTAGCAATCGAGGTCACAGCTGAAGAGGGGCTCGAGCGAGCCCTTTTTGGTATGGAGAAGGAGATCTCAGAGAGGAGGGATTCCTTTCTGAGAGTTAAGATAGTGATTCTGGGGATTATCACACATACCTGTTTAGAGAGTGGATTCACCTTTTTATAGGGGTTGACATGATCACATGGGATTCCGTGAGGAAGGAATGTCTGTGGGTTCTTGGAAGTTGTGTGGATCTGGGCTGGTAGGTGGGTCCTGTCCCATCGGAGAGGAGAAAACAGCGGTTGGTGGGTTCTATCCCATCAATCAGTGGGGCTGCTGAGTTGTTGGGTCTAGTCCCATCAACAACGTGGCCAGTGGGTAGGTGGATCCGGCGTTGTCAGGCGACGCGAGTCAGAGAGGTGGTTTCTTGACCTGCTGGGGCCATGCTGGGGCCGATCTGGAGAGAACTGGACATCTCGGTCTTCCCGAGGGAGCCGAGGCTGAGCCTGGTTGACCAGGGCGGCTGGGGCCGACCTCTCCGGCCAGGAAGTACCGGGACGGGGTAGGCCAAGGATGGCCTGAGCCGACTCGGTGGGCTTGGAGATGCCGGGGCCGAGAGGGGCCGGCCAGGAATGGCCGAGGCCGACTCGATGGGCCTGGAGAAGCCGGGGCCAACTCGGCGGTCTTGGAGATGCCGGGGCCGAGAGGTGCCGGCCAGGAGTGGCCGGGGCCGACTCGGCGGCCTGGAGACGCCGGGGCCGAGAGGGGCCGGCCAGGAGTGACCGGGGCCAACTCGGCAGGCCTGGAGATGCCGGGGCCGAGAGGGGCCGGCCAGGAGTGGCCGGGGCCGACTCGGTGGGCCTGGAGACGTCGGGGCCGAGAGGGGCCAGTCAGGAGTGGCCTGGGCCGACTCGGTGGGCTCGGAGATGCCGGGGACCGAGAGGGCCGGCCAGGGATGGCCGGGACCGACTCGGCGGGCTCAGAGACATCGGGGCCGAGAGGGGCCGGCCAGGAATGGTCGGGGCCGACTCGGCGGGCTCGGAGATGCTGGGGCCGAGAGGGACGGTCAGGGATGGCCTGGGCCGACTCGACGGGCTTGGAGATGACAGGGGCCGAGAGGGCCGGCCAGGGATGGCCGGGGCCGACTCGGCGGGCTCGGAGATGCTGGAGGCCGAGAGGGCCGGCCAGGGATGGCCGGGGTCGACTCGGCGGGCTCGAAGATGCCGGGGGCCGAGAGGGCCGGCAAGGGATGGCCGGGACCGACTCGGCAAGCTCGGAGATGCCGGGGCCGAGAGGGGCCGACCAGGAGTGGCTGGGGCCGACTCGGCGGGCTCAGAGACGCCGAGGCCGAGAGGGGCGGTCAGGGATGGCCTGGGCCGACTCGGCGGGCTCGGAGATGCTGGGGGCCGAGAGGGCCAGCCAAGGATGGCCGGGGCCGACTCGGCGGGTTTGGAGACGCCGGGGCCGAGAGGGGCGGCTAGGAATGGCCTGGGCCACAAAAATGCTCTGGTTTTGTCGAGATTACCCCTGCGGTTGCACGTGGCTACACCAGCCACATCATTACCTATAAAATAAATTGCAGAATTCTAATCAAACTAGAAATTGAAGTATTAATGTTTGATCTGCTTTCGAATGAACCAGTTCTGAATAATAAAGGGTAGAGCTTAATAATTTGTGTCCTAGGGACTAGTCCTGAGCAAGAGATAGCTGTCAAGAGACAATTATGGGATATTGTTCAGGTCCAATGAGCTTAAGAATATTAGGCATGATTGCATATGTTTGAGTAGAGGTAATTCTATATGTACATGATTTGGAACCATCATATATTTGATTGGGCATGATTATATATTAAATTTGATTATTGATGTGATTTTGATTTTTTATATTTAATATATATGATCTTTCGATATGTTTCTTAATATATTTTTATATTATTTTATTCTTTCTTGGTTAGGAAATAGTTCATGCCATGTAATATTGACTACCTATCTATATTTACATTAATACAATGAGATCATGGAAGTTCAGCATTAGAGTCTTATTTTATCACCATAGGGTATCTCTATATCAAATTTAGACTCCGCCTTGATTTTATTTCACTATTTTGATTGCCTATAAACAATCTTGACCCAAAAAAATCACATAATCTTGGAGAAAATTGATTCATTGTTCTTCCTAACATGTTTATAGTTACAGGTTTTGCAATTGTCCATTGTAAGCCATTGTAGCAAATCTAAACACAACAAAAGGTGATTGATAATTGCATTGTAGCAAATCTAAACACAACAAAAGGTGATTGATAATTGGGACAAGTAGAGACTTTAGATTCATCCCATGATAACACAATGAAATGAAGTTTTAGGGAATAAAGCAGTTAGGAAGGATGTTCATCCCACTCATTGCAGTATTTCAACACTATTTGAAGCATTGAGGTCGGAAGGTGCCACGTTGTCAACCTCATCCTTTAACAATAGCAAGCGGGCATAGACTCACTTTAAGAAAAATAACAGCAAGATCTTTAAAGTTTGATCAATTTGCACATTGGTTCTAAAGATATTTTTTAAAAAAGCCTTCAAAACTTTTATTTTGATTCACAAAAATCCTCTCTGTTCACCTGCATTGTAAAGCATTAACATGTAATGATTACATGCTAATTGATGGGGCCAGTTGACCCATGGGCAATAAAGATAACAATTTTTTGATGGCATCCTCTCAAGATTGCGATTTCCAGACAATTTTCCTGGACGGCCGCTGCGGCCTTCCTGGACGGCTTAATTCCTAAGCGGCCTCACTGTTCTATTCGGTTTTCTTTTCGAAGGGCACGATGGAAATTAAACATTTTCTCCACTGCTCCGTAATGATGAAGAAATAGAACAAAAAGGAAAAAAAGGGGCCACCTTCTGTCATTAATGGCCGGTAGTCAAGTCAAAGGGCTGGAGCATTTAATGGTGTAGAATGACGTTGGCTAACATTTAATGGTGCAGAATGACGTTGGCCAGCATTTAGTGGAATGAAGCGTCACGGACACGAAGAGAGGGAGAAAGTCCAAGTCGGCCTCCTCCCGCTCTCTTGCGCTCTCTTCCAAGTTGGCCCGGCCTCGGCATCGTCCCGTCCTCGTCCAAATCGGCCCCACCTCATTTAAGTTGGCCCTCTCATTCAAGTCGGCCCGGCCTCGGCATCGTCCCGTCCTGACCTCCTCCAAATCGGCCCCACCTCATTTAAGTCGGCCCCGCCTCATTTAAGTCGGCCCTCTCATTCAAGTCGGCCCCACCTCATTCAAGTCGGCCCCGCCTCGGCATCGTCCCATCCCGGCCTCCTCAAAATTGGCCCCGACTCATTTAAGTCGGCCCTCTCATTCAAGTCTGCCTTGCCTCATTCAAGTTGGCCATTCAAGTCGGCCCCGCCTCATTCAAGTCGGCCCTCTTGTTGGTCCAGATAGCAACCCAAGAGGGGGGGGTGAATTGGGTTTTTCAAAAATTAAACTCTTTTGAAAGATAACCCCCAGCGGAAATAAAAACTTAGATTCACAGATTTAAAACTAAGCAACTATAAATAGAGAGTTAAAGATAAAGAGACAATCATGGCAAACACAATAGATTTTATAGTGGTTCGGTGTACCTACACCTACGTCCACTCTCAAGTACCTCTTGGGTCCACACTATAATCAAACTGATTACAGCAGTGTTGTTTTACAAGCTCACAACTCAAACTTATTGTTTTCCCGGGTGCACAACGAACCCAGCTGGTTTTCAAGGCTCACCAGCACAAAACCTAAAACCACAAGCTAATGCTTGCACAAGGCTAACAGCCTCAACTGAATCAATCACCAGATTAACCCAGCAAACAGTATTTGATTTTACAAAAGCAAACTGCTCCTTCAATGAGCAAATATACAATAATGAAATAATAAATAGAGATTAGGAACCAAAGCCTGATTCGAAGATCTTGGTGGCTTCTTCTCTTCCTTTGAATGGATCTTCCTTTGAATATGCTCTTGAGGCTCAGAAGATTGGAAAAACTAGGGCTTCTTCCTTCTCTTGAGATTTCTTCTAAATAGAACAGCAAAGGCTTGGAATCTCTTTCTCTTCTTTTGGGGAATGAGTATGATCTTTCCTTACAGGTTTTCCCTCTTTTCTTTTCTGATAGATCTCAAAGATTTTCTCTATTCTTTTCTTTTTGCCTCTTTCTTCTCTTTTCCTCTCTTTTAGATTTTTCTTCTCTCTTCATTTGGGATGCAATCAACCCTCTTCTTATAGATCCGATTAATCCACAAATAGTGTGAAACTATCCGTTAGAAGCAAGTGAAAAAGGATTAGATCCATAAATAACAATAGCCATTGGGATTAAAATAGATAAAGATAAAGTTTAGAGTCGTTCTGACAGTTCTGGAGCTGTGTATGACATTCTGGAGTCAGCTCTGGCTTTTCTGGAGTCGGCTCTAACTCAAAATAATTTAATCCGCTCGATCTGGAGTCGTCTCTGACTTTTCTGGGGTCGACACAAAATTCTTCTGGAGTCGACTCTAGCAGTCTGGGAGTCGACTCTAAGTCGTGACCTAAAAATCCAATGTTCTGTTATTTCTGATAGAGTCAGCTCTCACAGTCCCGGAGTCGACTCTAAGTCCATGCCGTTTTCTGGAGTCGGCCCTGTGATTCCATGTGTCGACTCTAATGTCTGCAGTCTTACCTTGACATTAGATTTAAACCAGAACTTGATTTTCCTTCTTGATTTTGATCATCAAATAGACTTATAATCTAAAAAACTTAATCAAAATCATTAGTAACATCAAATGTTATACTCAAATAGTTTTGTTAATCATCAAAATCCTCAATTGGGTCAACAATCTCCCCCTTTTTGATGATGACAAAAACTTTGAGTATATGCATTAAGAAATTCATTTGAATTGAGAATTATAGACATTGTTAAAGCTTAGAGACTTTCTAATAGACAATTTGATGCCAATATTCAAAATGAATAAAAATAAACAAAACTTGACATCAATCAAAATGATTTAACTTTTATATGGAGAAATTTATTAAGCTCCCCCTGCATTGAATAGCTCCCCCTATGTAGATAATCTGAATTTTTTAAAAATTCTCAGAATTGTTCTTCATTTTCTTTCTCTTTCTCTTTCTTATATATGTCTTTCTTATATGCATATACATTTATCTCTCCCCCTTTTTTGTTATCAACAATAAGGTGAGTTTAAAAGCAATAGAGAATGTAATTAGAGCGAGAATGTTGATTCGAATAATCATAAGGATAGGAAACTTATTCATTGACATAATTTTGTAATAAAAGTGCAACATTCATTCAAACATTTGTATTCCAAAGCAAGATCCATTACATGTATTCTAAAATGACAGATTTAAGTATGTAAATCCTAGATACATGCTAAGAAAGAAAGCAAGAAATCCTAAGATACAACCTAGGATTGAAACTCAAAATCAAATATGCTTATACACAATTTTCTTTAAATGTCCAATCATTTCCATAACATCATCTTTTTGGGTCTTCTTAAAGCTTTCAAGACATGCTTCAATTTGAGAGACGGCAAGGTCGATATCTTTCTTCAGTTGACTTGTAGCATGAAGATACTTTCCAGAACCGTCTGCAATGCCTTCCATCCTTTCAAAAATTTTATGAAGATCAGTGCTAAAGGATTCGACGGAATTGCTAATTGAAAAAGAAATCATGTCAAGTCTTGAATTAATCTCATCCTTTAATTGATTGAACTCCTCTCTTAATTTACACATATCATTTGTTCTTACACTGTCATACTCAGCCAGTAAAGCCCTGAGCTGACCAATTTGTTCCTCAAAAATCTTTCTGATGCCATTGCTGACTGATGTGGAAGTTGAGAGCTAGGTCCAGCTTCTGAGGGTCCAGCAGATGGTCCAGCAGAAGGTCCAGCAGAAGAAGGTCCAGCAGATGGTTCAGGAATGTCTTCTCCTCTGACTTCCTCAACTCTAACCTCTTCAGCTCTGGCCTCATGTCCTCTTTTAATCCAGTTTCCATTTTCTTTTCTAAAGCCCATTCGGTGAATTGTAGAGACACTATAATAATCTGTATGTCTTAACTTTCTTAGTGGCTCATTGTCCATTATAAGTACACCTTGGCTTCTGAAAACCAATGTTAAAACCATACCATAAGGTAATGTAGATCTCTTTTTAGTAGCTGCCTCTGCCATATATCCTATCATCATTTCAGCAAGATTTAAAGGTCTACCAGTGAGTATGCAGTCCATCAATAAAACGTCTCGCTCCGAGACATATTCAAACCTTCCGATTTTAGGGAAAGAATCCTTCCACAGATATTATGAAGTAATCTGAGTTCCAAATTAAGTTGATTTGCCAAGATTTCCTCAAACTCAGAAACTTCTCTCCCTAACATCCTTGACAGTGCTCCTCCTCTATCTTCATGATGATATTCAACAAGTCCAACAGTAGGCATTTCCAATAAATTACCAAGGGATTCGGCTGTGATGATTACCTTTGTTCCTCTTACAACACTTACTAAGCCTCCCTCTCCTCTACTTAAATCATTATAAAACTCTCTTACTAGGGCAGGGTAGGTAGGGATATCCAAAGAGCAGACCTTCTCCCATCCCATTTCTTTCAACAACCGCCCAATAGCAAAGCCTCCGAAATAAAGAAGTTGAAATCAACTTTTCTTCCGGTTGTAATGGCCTTACCAGCTAATTGGTCGACTCGAGGAGAAGATGGTGAGGGTGGAGAGTCATCTTGAGTGGCAGATGAAGAAGATGACGAAGGTTGCCTCCGATTTGAACGGCGCTTCGTCGGAACAGTCGAACCACCAATGATTGCACGCCTTTTGGGAGCCATTGGATTCGATTGGAATGAGTAATCAAGGTTTTGAGGGATTTGGAGGGTTTGGAATCAGTTTGGAACAGTTGAAAATGGTTTAGGAGACGATAGAAATCGTTTGGGGTCGACTCCGCCCTTTTTATTTTGACCTAGTTCCACTTAGAGTCGACTCCCGAAAATGAGGTGTCGGCTCCGAACCAGAGAATCTGTCAGCGCCCGAATTAGAGTCGGCTCTACAGAAGCCAGAGTCGGCTCTAATTGCCCAGACAGAACATCAAAATAAGAAGGTGTCGACTCCACAAACTGAAGGTGTCGACTCCACAATAGTTTCAGTGAAAAATTCAAATTTCAAGGATCTGAAACTGATCAAATTAATCATCAAACTCTAGATAAGTGTTCCTTAACAATTGGGGAAACAATAAATCAACTTTCTAGATAAATTTCCTTATTGGACATAGAGGATTTTCAAGAAATTATTGAAGTCTAGATAGTTGTTGTCCTTAAGAGTTTCAGAAAACTATTCTAAAGGATCACAAACTCCTAATTCTCCTCTAAGATAGCAAAATCTCTCCTCACTCAAAGGTTTGGTAAAAATCGGCTAATTGATCATTAGTATTAATATATTCAAGACAAACATCTTTGTTAGTTACATGTTCTCTAATAAAGTGATGTCTAATTTCAATGTGTTTAGTTCTTGAATGTTGAATTGGATTTTTAGTTAGATTGATAGCACTAGTATTATCACATTTAATAGGTATTTTATCAAGTGTGATACCATAATCTTCAAGTTGTCGCTTAATCCAAAGGATTTGAGCACAGCAACTTCCAGCTGCAACATACTCTGCCTCAGCAGTGGATAATGCAACCGAATTTTGCTTCTTGCTAAACCAAGAGATTAAGTTACTTCCTAAAAGTTGGCATACCCCACTTGTACTCTTTCTATCTAATTTACAACCAGCATAGTCAGAATCAGAATAAGCAATCAATTTTAAGGTTGAGTCTCTAGAATACCATAATCCTACATTTTTAGTTCCATTTAAGTATCTAAAGATTCTTTTAACAGCAAGTAAATGTGATTCTTTAGGATTAGATTGATATCTTGCACATAAGCAGACAGAAAACATGATATCTGGCCTACTTGCAGTTAGATAAAGAAGTGATCCAATCATACCTCTGTAATGCTTCTGATCTACTTTCTTACCTACTTCATCCTTGTCCAGCTTGCATGAGGGACTCATTGGCGTACCAAGAGGTTTAGCAGATTCCATACCAAATTTCTTGAGTATTTCCTTTGTATACTTTGTTTGGTTAATGAAAATTCCCGCTTTCTCTTGTTTGATTTGAAGTCCAAGGAAGAAGTTTAGTTCTCCCATCATGCTCATCTCGAATTCTCCCTGCATTAGCTTAGCAAATTCTTGACAAAGGAGATTGTTAGTAGCACCAAATATAATGTCATCAACATAAATTTGAACGATTAATAAATCCTTTCCTTTTCTTTTTAAAAACAAGGTTTTATCAACATTTCCTCTAGAAAAGTCATTTTCAATTAAAAATTTACTTAATCTATCATACCAAGCTCTAGGTGCTTGCTTTAAACCATAAAGTGCTTTGTGTAGTTTGAAGACGTGGTTTGGAAATTCATGATCTTCAAAACCAGGAGGTTGTTCAACATAAACTTCCTCATTTATAAAACCATTTAGAAATGCACTTTTAACATCCATTTGAAATAAGTTGAAATTCATATGACATGCAAATGCAAGTAGTAGCCTAATGGCTTCTAATCTAGCAACAGGTGCAAAAGTTTCATCAAAATCTATACCTTCTTCTTGATTATATCCTTTTGCAACTAGTCTAGCTTTGTTTCTAATTACTATGCCATTTTCATCTAATTTATTTCTAAATACCCATTTAGATCCTATTATAGGGTGATTTTTAGGTCTTTCAACTAGGGTCCAGACTTGATTTCTAGTGAATTGGTTTAACTCTTCCTGCATTGCTAACATCCAATAACTATCTTTCTCGGCTTCCTCTATAGTCTTAGGTTCTATATGAGATACAAATGCAAGATGATTATTGATATCTCTCATTGATGATCTAGTCCTTACACCTTGAGATGGATCACCTATGATTAGGTCTTTAGGATGACCATAAGCATATCTCCAATCTCTAGGTAGATCTTGATCATTTTGAACAGTATCAATACCATCATCCTTAGGTGAGTCATCATCCTTAACTTCAGGTTCTTGATCTGAAGATACATTTAATTTTTCAATATCTCTTTCAATCAAAGATGTATCTTCCTCATCATCAATTTTATCTGAACTTGATGCTAAAGACTCATCAAACACTATATGAATGGATTCTTCTACAACTAAGCTTTTCTTATTAAATACTCTATATGCTTTGCTAGATGTAGAATATCCTAGGAAGATACCTTCATCAGACTTTGCGTCAAACTTCCCAAGATTATCCTTACCATTGTTATGAATAAAACATCTACAACCAAATGCATGAAAATAACTTAAATTTGGTTTCCTATTGATCCAAAGTTCATAGGGAGTTTTCTTAAGGATAGGTCTAATTAGGGCTCTATTTAGAATGTAACAAGCTGTGTTTATAGCTTCCGCCCAAAAATATTTTGGAAGTTGGCTTTCACATAGCATGGTACGGGCCATGTCTTCTAAAGTCCTATTCTTCCTTTCTACAACTCCATTTTGTTGTGGTGTTCTAGGTGCAGAGAAGTTATGATGTATGCCTTTTTCAAAACAGAATTTTTCAAATAAGTGATTTTCAAATTCAGTTCCATGATCACTTCTAATAGACACTATGGTAGTGTTTTTCTCATTAGTGACTTTCTTAACAAATTTCATGAATATTGAGAAAGTCTCATCTTTGTGAGCCAAAAACATTACCCAAGTGAATCTAGAGTAATCATCTACTATCACTAGACCATATTTCTTTCCTCCTAGACTTGTGGTTCTAGTAGGTCCAAAAAGGTCCATGTGTAGTAGCTCTAGTGGCCTAGTAGTTGAAACAACATTCTTAGATTTGAAAGAAGTTCTTGTCTGTTTTCCAAATTGACATGCATCACATATTCGATTATTTTCAAAATTTAGACTAGGAATACCTTTAACTAAATCCATTTTCAATAATTTGGAAATTAGGTGTGTGCTTGCATGACCTAATCTACGATGCCATAGCCAACCAATCTCATTCATTTTAGCATTATCAGCAACTAAGCAATGATTACTTGGAGATAAATTACTCAAATCAATTAAGTACACATTGCCATAGCGTTTACCAACAAGAATAATGCTATTATCAATGGGATTAGTAACAGTGCAAACAGAAGCTTCAAAGGAAACCTTGAAACCTTTGTCACACAGTTGGCTAATACTTATTAGATTATGTTTAAGTCCATCAACATATAAAACATTATCAATATGAGTAGATGGAGTAATTTGAATCTTACCAATGCCCATGATATGGCCTTGACCATTATCACCAAAAGTAACTACTCCACCTCTTTTTGATTCAAGGGTGATGAATTGATCTTTGTCACCCGTCATGTGTCTTGAGCAACCACTGTCCAGGTACCATTTTCTTTTCAGTCTGATGGCTGCAAGACACTCCTGCAAAACATTTATGTCTTAATTTTAGGTACCCAAGCCTTCTTGGGTCCTTCATGGTTAGAGCATTATATGTGAAGATTTATGTGTCCATTTAAAACACAGCATGAACAAAAATGTTCTTCAAAGATTTCTTCCTAATCCAGCTTTGTCAAAAACCTTTTGATTTGTCTTTAAATTTATCAACTATAGGCTTAAGTCGTTCTTTATCTATCATGTTTGATAGTTTTTGCATTTGAGTTTTCAAATCTTTGTTCTTTGAACTTAGGTTTGCAAAATCATCCATTAATTCATAAAAAGCACTATGTAATTCATCAAAAGTGAAGTCATCAAGAAAACTCGGACTTACCTCATCATTGTCCGCCATGAAGCATAGATTGGCCATTTCACTCTTTTCTTCTTCTTCGGAACTTGTGCTTTCCGAATCGCTCCATGTGGCCATCATTGCCTTCTTTTTGAATCTCCGGGTGCCTTTCTTTAGTTGAGGGCATTCAGATTTAAAGTGACCCGGCTTCTTGCATTCAAAGCAAATAACTTCCTTTTCTTTGCCCTTGTCCTCATCTTTTCTTGCAAAGGGCTTTTTCTTTTCAAACTTCTTCTTCTTCATGAATCTTTTAAATTTTCTTGTGATGAGTGCCATGTCCTCATCATCACTTTCATCTTCGGATTCATGAGGCTCTTCCATATATTCAGAAATCTTAAGAGCCATAGTTCTCTTCTTCTTTGACTCATCATCATCAACATGTTGCTTGATTTGAAGCTCATGAGTCATTAAGGATCCCAACAGTTCTTCTAGGGGTAGTGTACTTAGATCCTTTGCCTCTTGTATTGCTGTCACCTTAGCTTCCCAAGTCCTAGGCAAGGAACGCAAGACCTTTCTCACAAGATCAGAATTATCATAAGATTTACCAAGACTTTTTAAACCATTAACTATGTCAGTAAATCTTGTAAACATATCAGCAATAGATTCACATGCATCCATTTTAAACAATTCATATTTATGAACTAGCATGTTAATCTTGGATTCCTTGACTTGATTTGTTCCCTCATGGGTAACCTCAAGTCTATCCCAGATTTCCTTAGCAGAAATGCAAATAGATATGCGATTGAATTCATTTGCATCTAATGAGCAGTATAAGACATTCATTGCTTTGGCATTGAGTTGTGCCAATTTTTTATCATGTTCATCCCATTCCGTTTCCGGTTTAGGAATCTCCATGCCATTAACTCTAGCAGTGGGTGTGTGTGGTCCATTGACTATAATACTCATAGATCATAGTCAAGTGCTTGAATGAATATTTTCATTCTAGCCTTCCAATAACCATAGTTAGAACCATTAAATAAGGGTGGTCTATTAGTAGATTGACCTTCGAAAAAAGATGAACCAGCTTGAGTTGCCATGTGGATCTTTGACTCTTGATCGTTAGATCAAATCAAATGAGCACTAGCTCTGATACCAATTGTTGGTCCAGATAGCAACCCAAGAGGGGGGTGAATTGGGTTTTTCAAAAATTAAACTCTTTTGAAAGATAACCCCCAGCGGAAATAAAAACTTAGATTCACAATTTAAAACTAAGCAACTATAAATGAGAGTTGAAGATAAAGAGACAATCACGGCAAACACAATAGATTTTATAGTGGTTCGGTGTACCTACACCTACGTCCACTCCCAAGTACCTCTTGGGTCCACACTATAATCAAACTGATTACAGCAGAGTTGTTTTGCAAGCTCACAACTCAAACTTGTTGTTTTCCCGGGTGCACAACGAACCCAGCTGGTTTTCAAGGCTCACCAGCACAAAACCTAAACCACAAGCTAATGCTTGCACAAGGCTAACAGCCTCAACTGAATCAATCACCAGATTGACCCAGCAAACAGTATTTTGATTTTACAAAAGCAAACTGCTCCTTCAATGAGCAAATATACAATAATGAAACAATAAATAGAGATTAGGAACCAAAGCCTGATTCGAAGATCTTGGTGGCTTCTTCCTTCTCTTCCTTTGAATGGATCTTCCTTTGAATATGCTCTTGAGGTTCAGAAGATTGGAAAAACTAGGGCTTCTCCCTTCTTTTGAGATTTCTTCTAAGTAGAACAGCAAAGGCTTGGAATCTCTTTCTCTTCTTTGGGGAATGAGTATGATCTTTCCTTACAGGTTTTCCCTCTTTTCTTTTCTGATGGATCTCAAGGATTTTCTCTATTCTTTTCTTTTTGCCTCTTTCTTTCTCTTCTTCTTTGGGATGCAATCACCCTCTTCTTATAGATTCGATTAATCCACAAATAGTGCAAAACTATCCGTTAGAAGCAAGTGAAAAAGGATTAGATCCATAAATAACAATAGCCGTTGGGATTAAAATTGATAAAGTTAAAGTTTAGAGTCGTTCTGACAGTTCTGGAGCCGTGTCTGACATTCTGGAGTCGGCTCTGCTTTTCTGGAGTCGGCTCTAACTCGAAATAA
Organism: Calamus simplicifolius; assembly: GCA_900491605.1. Taxonomy (NCBI): domain Eukaryota; kingdom Viridiplantae; phylum Streptophyta; class Magnoliopsida; order Arecales; family Arecaceae; genus Calamus; species Calamus simplicifolius. Next base: position 121,033 of record UESW01004242.1, read on the forward strand.
TTTAATCCGCTCGATCTGGAGTCGTCTCTGACTTTTCTGGGGTCGACACAAAATTCTTCTGGAGTCGACTCTAACAGTCCGGGAGTCGACTCTAAGTCGTGGCCTGAAAATTTAACGTTCTGTTATTTCTGATAGAGTCGGCTCTCACAGTCCCGGAGTCGACTCTAAGTCCGTGCCATTTTTGGAGTCGGCTCTGCGATTCCATGTGTCGACTCTAATGTCTGCAGTCTTACCTTGACATTAGATTCAAACCAGAACTTGATTTTCCTTCTTGATTTTGATCATTAATTAGACTTATAAACTGAAAGACTTAATCAAAATCATTAGTAACATCAAATGTTATACTCAAATAGTTTTATTAATCATCAAAATCCTCAATTGGGTCAACAGAGTGGTTACCAAAGTGGCGACGTGTGGCGGGATTTTGTGTCGGTGGCTCGAGGGCCGATGGCTGGAGCAGGTAGATCTTTTGCTCGGATCGGTTTAAATACCGACGGGGGGTCTGGTTATCATTGGCCATTTCATTCGACGACCTTTGCTAGCTTGATACGAGCTTGTGCCGACGGAATGGCTCCCAAGGATGGCGGAAGGTCAACTGGAGCACCAGCCGACGATGCCAACACTCGCTGGGGAGCTCGTAGGAGCCGTACTCAGACCGTTTCGACGGGGAGGTCCTGGCCTCTTTGTTGGCAAGTCGACAGCGACTCCAGGAGGCGACCGAACAATATGTGATTGCCTCCACCAGGGAGATCATGCACCTCCGTGCGGTCAATGATCGCTTAGAGAGGCGCGTGGCGTCTCTTCAACAGCAGGCGGGTAGCCTTGCGGCGGATCAGGGAGAACGGTCGGCGGTTCCGGGAGACAATGGTGAGCCCCTGTGAGGGCTGATGTATTTTTTGTTTCTCTTGCTACTTCTTTTCTGGTGAATGAAAGAATAGTTTGCGTAGCCTTCGCATTCATTTTTGTTTTAGATGTTCAATTTTGTTGCATAAGTTCTTCGAGCGATTAACTTCCTCGGGAAGCCATCGACGAACAGTCGGTTTTTGCTTTTTGCTGCCCTGCCAGCGCTCTGCCGTTCCGCAGTTAGGTCGGTTTTCATTTCACTGGAGTTGGTGATACGGCTCTGTAGGGAGAAAAAAGCTGCTCTGGCTTTCCGGAAGGCTTTTATGGCATTGGTCTTTTTCCATGCAGGTCGTTTTAGCATACGGCGCATGCATCCGTTTGCCATTGGAGGACGTTATTTTCGTAGGACGATCTCCTGAACCTGTCAGTTTCCGTAAGATCGGTGGACGATTCTCTGCGTTTAATAACCATGATTCGGGATCAAGAGGAAATCTTTGCATGCGTCATGGTTCAGCGGTGGGCTCGGCGCGCAGCGAGGCGCTGCTTTCATCCTGGGAGGCCACGTGGAGGCATGGCCCAGGTGTTTGAATCTCGGGGCTTCTGGCCTTGGTAGTTGTTCCCGGTTTTTTTTGCCTATAAAAAGGGGAAGAGGGGTCGTGTTAGGTCATCCCCAAAGTTTCTTTTCCATTAGAGTTTCCACCATGCTCATTTCTCTGCTGTTGCGAGTGGGAGGGTTGAGCTTTCCTTTCACAAGCCCTTCGCCTCCGGATAGTTGGGGCGATGAAGGAGCTGCTGAAGAGTGGCTCGCCCTTAGGGGATGAGTCCCGGAGATCATATGGAGAGCGCACAGGAGGGGCGCAGATCACACGGAGAGCGCACATATGTCTTCCCGTGTGACCTTTGTGGTTCCCCTTGGGGACGTATGGTAGGAAGTGCACGCGGGCTCCCCATGGGTTGAGTGAATTTCGCCTCCTCCCCTGGTTTGGATCCTGGGCTTGCCCGCCTGGGGAATCTTTCACCACATGGGGAGGGGTGAAAGCGTGCCGCCCGCAGGTACCTTGTCCTTGAGTTTGGCAAGTTGGGGCGGTACACACTCGGTTTGGGAGAGCGTTCCGGCGCCAGGGTCCGCGGGCTTCCTACCTACTCATCGGGGGGCCCTCGGTTGGGTGGTTGGGGTGGTCCACCCTTTCCATCACCCTGATATCTCGGTTGGGTCACCGAGATATCATTATTAAAGCTGGCCACAACGGTTGGTCCATGTCGCCCGCCCATTATCGGCTCGAGCTGACTGTTTGCGTTTATCTGGTCGTCGGTCGGACGCCGGAGCATCACAGTTGCCCAGGTCTGCTTTGGAGCAGTTGCCCGAGTTTGTGCTTATCTTTATTTTATGCATTTCAATGCTCTTGTAACGCCTCTCAGGCATTTGTAATTGGTTTTGATGGTAATGAAATAAAGAAAGTTTTGCTCTGTTTCTCAATCTCTATTTCTCCTGTGCCAAGTTGTTGTTGCTGGCCGTGGAACACAAGGACGTTCCGTTCGTTTTTAGGCGAGGATCTTGCGCTATCCGAACTAGTCGGGGCTTGCAAACTGCCCTGGTCCAGACGGAGGTTTTAGAGATTGTTTGATGGTAGAATATGCTCCTTATCTTGGTCCGAAGCTCTCCTTTGTCCCTATTGGGGCCCGAATGTTTATGGCTCGGTTTGCCGAGGTTCGGAGAACTTGTTGCTTGGCTTTGCCAAGGTTCGGAGAATCTGTTGCTCGGCCCAGCCGAGGTTCGGAGGATTTGTTGCTCGGCCCAGCCAAGGTTCGAAGAATTTGTTACTTGGCCCTGCCAAGGTTCGGAGAATCTATTGCTCGGCCCAGCCGAGGTTCGAAGAATTTGTTGCTCGACCTGCCGAGGTTCGGAGATGTTTTACTTGGTCCTGCCAAGGTTCGAAGAATTTATTGCTTGGCCCTGCCAAGGTTCGGAGAATCGGTTACTCGGCCCAGCCGAGGTTCGGAGATTCGGGGCTCGGAGAAGTGACTTAGTCGCCACTATGAGTCGTAATGTTAGGTCCCTGCGGTGTTTGGTGAGGGGCGTCAGGGTGGAACGGGCGGTTCATGGTCACGCTCTCCATTTATGACGTTACCCCTCCGAGGGGACGAATTACTGCCAGGCGCTGGAATTCTTTTCTTTTTTTGCATTCCGAAAGGCGGCCAGCTTAAAAGAGCTTGGGGAAGTGTTGGGAGCATTTATTATGGGGGCCGGCAGATCGGGAGATACTCTGTTCAGGGGGGTTCCCGAATAGTCCATCTGCATTACCGATTTCACTCGGGATGGGGCACGGCCTTTCAGATTCTGCAGGCGCTAATTAAAGCGATGATACGTGGAGAGTTCTCATATGTCGGTGGTTACGGCCCGACTGGTCGAAATACTCGCCTGACAAGTATAAATACGAACAGGGGCGTGCTGGTTTTCGCCACCCCTCTGATTCAGTCTCAAAATAGCTTTCGTCATGGCTTCTTAAGGAGGAGAGCGACCATCTGACGAGCTAAAGGCGGTGATTAACGGCCTGCTACATCCGGGGGCCGTCCCACCATTACAGTCGACGGGCTGGGCCTGGCGTCAACCCTCGCGAGCCATCAGCGGCTCGAGAGGGTTGTTGAAGATTATGTCGATGTTACTACGAGGAGATGGAGGCCCTGCGCCGGGTGGCGGACCGGCAGAAGGAGGAAATAATGTCACTCCGCCAGCAAGTCGCCGAGCTCTCCCAACGCCTGGAGGACTTGTTGGCCTCCGGGAGTGATAGTGAGCTCTAGCAAGGGCTTCTTCTTCTTTTTTTTTCTTTTCTTTTCTTTCGCCACCTTTGTCTTTCTCCCCTCTTTGAATTAATGAATATAAAGTTTTATCAAACTGTGTATTCCGCGGTTCCCAGAACATTTGCGAACGTTGGTTGGGGCTTTCTGATCGCCCAAGTCCGTGCTAGGTCTTGTGGGACCACGGTCAGGCCTAATTAGGGCGCGCAAGCCACTCGAATCCGTACGTAGCTCAGGGGGACACTTAGGTCGGTCGGGGCTTATGAGCTACCCGAACTTAAGCTGAGTTATGCATATCGCTTAGGTCGGCCGGGGCATATGAGCTGCCCGAATCCAAAATAAGTGTTCCTGGGGGGGAAACACTGGTCTTTGCCCGGACCAGTGGCGGACCTAGGCGATCCTTTAGAAGGAGTCCCTTTGCCTTTCCGGAGTATCAGGGGGTTTTTGCCTTCGTTTTCATTTTTAGGGTATTCGAGAGGTTACCCTGCTTCAAACGACGCCCTGGGGTGCGGCTAAGGCATGAGAGTTTTGCTCATTTGGCTGACGATTTGGTCATCGGGCGCGATCAGGGCACGGGAATATCACTCGGTTGGCCCGAGAAATTCGATAATTAAGGTCGCTCCCTATCTTTGGCCGAGGTTTCTAGTGGCAGAATGTAGCCCTTGGCTTTAGCCAAAGTTTACGCGCTCCGGTCTCGGCCGGGGCTTTAAAGATCGCAGCCCTGTCTAGGCTCGGGGATCTTGTTGCTCGGGCGTGCCGAGGTTTTGTTGCTCGGCCCAGCCGAGGTTTGGAGATTTTTTATTTGGCCCTGCCAAGGTTCGAGAAATTGTTGCTCGGCCCAGCCGAGGTTCGGAGATTTTTTACTTGGCCCTGCCAAGGTTCGGAGAGTTTATTGCTCGGCCCAGCCGAGGTTCAAGATTTTTTACTTGGCCCTGCCAAGGTTCGGAGAATTTATTGCTCGGCCCAGAGGTTCGGAGATTTTTTACTTGGCCCTGCCAAGGTTCGAAGAATTTATTGCTTGGCCCAGCCGAGGTTCGGAGATTTTTTACTTGGCCCTGCCAAGGTTCGGAGAATTTATTGCTCGGCCCAGCCGAGGTTCGGAGATTTTTTACTTGGCCCTGCCAAGGTTCGGAGAATTTGTTGCTCGGCCCAGCCGAGGTTCGGAGAATTTTTTACTTGGCCCTGCCAAGGTTCGGAGAATTTGTTGCTCGGCCCAGCCGAGGTTCAGAGAATTTTTTTTACTTGGCCCTGCCAAGGTTCGGAGAATTTGTTGCTCGGCCCAGCCGAGGTTCGGAGATTTTTTACTTGGCCCTGCCAAGGTTTGAAGAATTTGTTGCTCGGCCCAGCCGAGGTTTGGAGAATTTTTTTGCTTGGCCCTGCCAAGGTTTGGAGAATTTGTTGCTCGGCCCAGCCGAGGTTCGAGATTTTTTACTTGGCCCTGCCAAGGTTCGGAGAATTTGTTGCTCGGCCAGCCGAGGTTCGGAGAATTTTTTACTTGGCCCTGCCAAGGTTCGGAGAATTTGTTGCTCGGCCCAGCCGAGGTTCGGAGAATTTTTTACTTGGCCCTGCCAAGGTTCGGAGAATTTGTTGCTCGGCCCAGCCGAGGTTCGGAGAATTTTTTTACTTGGCCCTGCCAAGGTTCGGAGAATTTGTTGCTCGGCCTAGCCGAGGTTCGGAGATTTTTTACTTGGCCCTGCCAAGGTTCGGAGAATTTGTTGCTCGGCCCAGCCGAGGTTCGGAGAATTTTTTACTTGGCCCTGCCAAGGTTCCTTGGCCCAGCCGAGGTTTGGAGAATTTTTTACTTGGCCTTGCCAAGGTTTGAGAATTTATTGCTCGGCCCAGCCGAGGTTCGGAGATTTTTTACTTGGCCCTGCCAAGGTTCGGAGAATTTGTTGCTCGGCCCAGCCGAGGTTCGGAGAATTTTTTACTTGGCCCTGCCAAGGTTCGGAGAATTTGTTGCTCGGCCCAGCCGAGGTTCGGATAGGTAACTCGGTCGTGCCGAGGATTGGTGAGCAGCACCTGTTTCTTTTCGCAATTTTTGGCAATGTAATGCATGATGATTCATTGCAAATTACGAAAACACGTGCCGACAGGAAGGTATAATAAGGTATTTAAAAATGGACTTATAGAGGACATACCCTATTGATAATACTTACGGAGATTGTCCGAGTTCCATGTCCGAGGGGTAAACTTCCCGTTTAAATCTTGCAGCTTGTAGGTTCCCGGTCCAATGATCTCCGCTACTTGGTATGGGCCTTCCCAATTTGGTGCCAGCTTTCCTTGTTCCAGTGGTTTGGAAACAGAGGCTTTTCGGAGAACAAGGTCGCCAGGCAGGAAGGCTTTCCCTTTGAATCTGGAGGCGTGGTAGCGGGCCACCCTTTGTTGATAAGCAGCCACTCTGATCCGGGCCTTCTCTCTGATCTCCTCTACTAGGTCGAGGTTGACGGAGCTGTTCGTCGCTAGCTTCCTCTGAGTAGCTTTCCACCCGCAGCGAAGGGAGGCCTATCTCTATGGGGATAATGGCCTCCGTGCCAAAGGCCATCTGGAATGGGGTTTCGCCTGTAGGGACTCTCGGGGTGGTGCGGTAAGCCCATAGGACATGGTGTAACTCGTCCGCCCATCTGCCTTGGGCTCTGGAAAGGCAAGCTTTGATCCCTTGAAGCAGGGTCCTGTTAGTCACTTCGGCCGCTCCGTTGGCTTGTGGATGCCCGACCGAGGTGAGGTGATGACGGATTCCGTGCTCCTCGCAGAACTGGCGGAACTTATGGTTGTCGAATTGCTTGCCGTTATCGGTGATTATAGTATGCGGAAGGCCAAATCGGTAGATGATGGACCTCCATACAAAATCTCGGGCCCGTGCCTCGGTTATTTGTGCAACCGCCTCCGCCTCGACCCATTTAGTGAAGTAGTCGATGGCGACAAATAGAAATTTCCGCTGCCCCGTGGCAAGCGGGAATGGGCCGAGGATGTCCATCCCCCATTTGGCGAAGGGCCAAGCGGAGGATATAGGAACTAGGTCGGCGGAGGGGAGTCTTTGAATGGTTGAGTGCCTCTGGCATGGGTCGCAGGCTCGGACCAGATCGTCTGCATCCTTCTGCATCATCGGCCAGTAGTAGCCTTGTCGCAACACCTTGTGGCATAGGGACCGGCTTCCCAGATGGTTGCCGCAAATCCCTCATGCACTTTATAGAGAGCATAATCTGCTTCGGACAGGCGAAGGCATCTGAGCAATGGCATGGAGAAGGACCGTTTGTAAAGTTGATCGTCGATCAGCACGTAGTGGGTGGCATGTAGCTTCAGCTTTCTAGCTCTCTCCGGTTGGATGGAAATGACCCTTCTTTGAGATATTTCAGAATGGGATCGAACCATGATGGTTCGGCTTCAACTTGCATTATTCGGTCGGCTTCCGCGATGCTGGGCTTCTCCAGGGTCTCCAGGTGGAACTTTTGTTCGGCGTCCATTGATTCCGCGATCGCCAATCGGGAGAGTAGGTCGGCGGGCATTCTCGGATTTGGGAATCTGAGTGATCTCAAATTCAAAAAATGGGGAAGCAGGCTCCGCACCTCTTGAAGATATCGAACCATGTTCAGCTCCCGAGCTTCAAACTCTCCTCGTACATGGCCGGCCACCAACTGAGAGTCGGTGAAGGCATTAAGCTTCTCCACCTTCAGATTGCGGGCGATTCGGAGACCGGCTAGCAGGGCTTCGTACTCGGCTTCGTTGTTGGAGGCCGAAAGAGAACCGGATGCCATATTCGAAGGTTACCCCTTTGGACTGGTGAGAACCAGGCCCGCACCGGAGCGATGGGCATTAGATGACCCGTCGACATGGAGGAGCCACCGGGCTCCAGATTTTGGTTCTTCGGGGGAGTCTGGGGTAGAACCGTCCTCCGGGATGGTGCACTCGAGGAGGAAGTCGGCTAGCACCTGAGCTTTGATGGCTGGGCGAGGTTGAAAGTGTATGTCATGCTCGCTCAACTCGACGGCCCACTTGGTCATTCTTCTGATGTCTCGGGGCGGTGGACTACCGCCTTGATGGGTTGGTCGGTCAGGACCATCACAGAATGTGCTTGGAAGTACGGTCGCAGCTTCCGAACTGAGGTGATTAAGGCCAACACCATCTTCTCAATTCTGCTATATCTTGTCTCCGCATCGCGGAGTAGCCTGCTGACATAGTAAATCGGCTTCTGGACCTTGCCCTCTTCCCTGACCAGCACCGAACAGACGACACCTTCTGAAACGGCCAGGTACAAGAACAGGGTCTCGCCCGGGGCCGGACTGCTGAGGAGTGGGGGCGAGCCGAGATATTTATTGAGATCTTGAAATGATTTTTGGCATTCAGGAGTCCACTGGAAGTTCTTAGCCGACCGAGGGTTTTGAAGAAGGGGAGGCATCTCTCGGCCGACCGCGCCACAAAGCGGTTAAGAGCCGCTATCCTCCCGTTAGGCGCTGGACCTCTTTAATAGATGCCGGGGGTGCCATTTGTTGGAGAGCTTGAATCTTCTGGGGGTTAGCTTCGATACCTCACTGGGAGACCATGAAGCCGAGAAACTTCCCGGAGTTAACGCCGAAGGCGCATTTGGTCGGATTGAGCTTCATCCCATACTTGCGCAGCGTTGCAAAGCTCTCTGAGAGGTCCTCGACATGCCGTGATGCTTCTTTGCTCTTGACCAGCATGTCGTCCACGTACACCTCCATATTCTGGCCGATTTGCTCCTTGAATACTTTGTTAACCAGCCTTTGGTAGGTTGTACCTGCATTTTTAAGACCAAAGGGCATGACGCGGTAACTGTAAGTACCTCGGTCGGTTATGAAGGCGGTCTTTTCTTCATCCCGGGGGCCATCCGGATCTGATTGTAGCATGAATAAGCATCCATGAATGACAGCATTTGGTGACCTGAAGTGGCATCCACGAGCTGGTCGATCCGGGGAAGAGGGAAGTTGTCCTTCGGGCAGGCTTTGTTGAGGTCGGTGAAGTCGATGCAAATCCTCCACTTGCCGTTCGACTTCTTCACCATGACGACGTTTGATAGCCAGCTTGGATAATTTACCTTCCGGACGAAATTTGCCTTGATGAGTTTGTCTACTTCTTCTTCAATGGCCTTTTGTCGTTCTGGGGTGAAGCTCCTCTTCTTCTGCTTGACGGGCCTGTGCATCTCGTCCACATTGAGACGATGGATGAGAACCTCGGGGCTGACCCCTGGCATGTCGGAGGTGGACCAGGCGAAGATGTCAGCGTTGCTTCGGAGAAACCTGATCAATCTGTGCCGAGGTTCGCCCTTGAGCAGTGACCCAATTTTTATGGTTCGGTCGGGACGAGCCTCAGCCAACGGCACCTCCTCCAATTCCTCTGCTGGTTCTCCTCGCTGTTCGACGAAGTCCTCCGAGCGTCTAGCCCATCAACCTCCGGCATTCTAGACTGAAGGCTTGTAACGAAGCATTGCCGAGCCATGGCTTGACTTCCTCGAACAACTCCAGCTCCCTGTTCGGTGGGGAATTTCATGGACAAGTGGGGGATGGAGACAACTGCCTTGAGGGACATTAGGCTGGGCCTGCCGAATATTGCGTTGTATGGGGACCTGAGGTTGGTCATTAGGAAGTCCGTGTGGATAGTGGCCGCAAGGGGCCAGGCTCCCGCGCGGACCATCAGGGTGACGACCCCTTCCGGGATGATGACGTCGCCTGTGAATCCCATTAGAGCGGAATCCATGGCTCGAAGGTTTTCCATGAGTAGTCTCATCTTGGCAAACACATCGAGATACAGAACATTCACCGAACTTCCACTATCAACGAGGATTCGGCTTACATCATAGTTATTTAAATTGAGGGATACAACTAATGCGTCATCATGGGGGAACTATATCCCTTGGAGATCATCGTCGGAGAAAGAGAGCTCGCTCGTCCATGCCTTCTTCGGCGCCGATCCTTCACCATCATCCCTGGCGCTCGACCTGCCGGCCTCTTCGATCATGTTGATGCGGCCGATCACAGGCGGATTTGGTGGAGGAGGAGGTTGTTGAAGTTCGGGCTGGCGGTCACCTCCTTGTCCTGGCTCGGGCGCCCTCCTGAACTGATTCAGTCGTCCCCGCTGGATCAGCCTCTCGATTTCATTTTTTAGCTGCCAGCATTCTTCAGTATCGTGGCCGTGCTCCCGGTGGTAGCGGTAGTACTTGGTGGGGTCTCTTCGGGTCGGGTTCCCTCGGAGAGGAGCTGGCCGAGGGAGCTGACGCTCTATCTCCATGAGGATCTGCATCCGGGGCACGGTCAGTGGAGTGTAACGATCGAATCACCTGGTGGGCTCCGGGAGCGATTCCTTGGCGGCAGCGGGGGAACTCTTTGGCGGCGAGGTGGACTCAGCCGACGGGCGGGACGGTGCCTATCGGGACCTTTGGGCTCCTTCTTCTTTGCCAGCTCGGCGCGGGCAACTCTCCGCGATTCTTCGACCCTAGCGTATTTGTCTGCCAGGGCCATCATATCAGAGAGGTTAGGGGGGTAGCTGACTTCCATAGCCAGGTAGAAGTCACTTTCCTTTGAGACTCCCCCCGCCAAGGCGGACATAGCCACCTCATGATTAAGGTGGTCTACCTCTAACATGGCCTTATTAAAACGGCCAAGATAATTTCTCAACGACTCCCCTCTCTCTGCTTGACTTCGGAGAGGGAGTCAGATCTTCGTCGGTGGCGGCGGCTGCTGACGAACTGGCCAATAAAAAGACGGCTCAGCTCGTCAAATGAATCAATGAACCTGGCTTCAAGGCATTGAACCAGGTTCGGACAGATCCTCTGAGGGTGGAGGGGAAAGCGCGACAGAGGATTGCGTCGGATGCTCCGAACATCATTATTGACCGGAAGCTGCTGAGATGGTCGTCCGGGTCAGAAGAGCCGTGGTAGGGTTCGACGGCTGGTAGCTTAACATGGGAGGGGATCACCTCCTCCATAATCCCTTTGGAGAAAGGGCTTCGCTTTGGGCTGAGGCGGATGGGCCTGCTTGGCAGCGTCCAGCTCCTGACGCATCTCCTGGATCTGCCGACGGATCTCCTCTTCAGCGGTTAGAGGAGGAGCTGGGCGAGAGGATCGCAGGGACGACATCGAATCATGGTGGGAGGTCACTGGAGAGAGGGACCGGGCTCGCCGAGATCTGGGAGGATCCCTGTCGTAACGCCTCGCGGGACTGGTTTGTCCCCTCTGGGTCGATGTGGGGGGTCCGCGGCTTCATGCGGACTGGAGGAGGAAGTCGCCGGCGAAGAAGGAATCGCGGCCTCCTTGTAATGGTGCGGAGCGGGAGGAGCTGTGAAGCGCTCCTGGACCAGGTGAGTCAAGGCCTGGACTTGTTGGACCAGCGAGGCAAACTAGTCCTGGGTCACCGGGATGGTTGGCAGTGACGGGGTTTCAATTGGCGGGTTGTGGCGCTACACCGCTCACCGGATCAGGCCTCTGGGGAGCGGCCTGGTCCTGGGCTTCAGAGGTTGCTCTTCTCCGATTGGCCATTAAAGAGGTTCTACTCCAGATCGAGATCCTTATCTCCTTTCTTCAAGTTTTAACGGGACTTGAAACCCTTCCTCTAGCGCCAATCTGTTGCCCGGAATCCGTCCTCCGACTCGGGCGCAGTCGATCTCCTGGGGCGACCTGCACACAAGTCCTCGCGCGAGAGGCGTTGGGGGTGGCCCTCAGCGAAAAACCCTCCGACGCTCAAGTCAGTGGGAGGAAATCGGCGATCAATCAGAAAACGGGGAGGTGGATCTCTCCGGGGAGTCTCTCCAGGGGCGGCCGATCGGGAGCTCTAGAGGGGAGAGCACCGATGAGCAGCTGGCGAGAGCGGGAGGGAGAGAGTGAGGGTGAGCGCATACCTGAGGAAATCTGGGAGTGCCATATTTATAGGTTGTCACCTGGATCTTGAGCGCCTTCTGGAAGGTTCGAAGGTTGTTAGGATACGGAGATGGATCGAATCGGGCCGTTGGGATCCATATCTTGTTTGTTAGGGGATCGACGGCTAGGAGAGCTCCTTGATGGTTTGAGATCTGGTAGGTGCGTAGGTCCCAGGTAGCCATGTTAGGTTCTAGACCACTTCTCAACATGATTCCTTGCCTGGGATGTTGTTACGATAGGCCTAGGCTCTCCCGCGTCAGGTTCCGCGGAGGTGAGTATCGGATCATGGATCGCTCAATGAAGCCGAGCCATGGAAGCTCGGGGGAGATAAGCTACAGGAAGCTTGGGAGGACCGAGCTATGGGAAGCTCGGGGGAGCCGAGCTATGGAAGCTCGAGAGAGCCGAGCTATGGAAGCTCGGGTGAGAAGAGCTGTGGAAGCTCGGGGGAGCCGAGCTGTGGGAGCTCGGGGAAGCCGAGCCATGAAAGCTTGGGAAACCGAGCTATGGAAAGCTCGGGGAGCCGAGCTATAGGAAGCTCGGGGAAGACGAGCTATGGGAACTCGGGGGAGCCGAGCTATGGGGGCTCGGGGAAGATAAGATGTGGGAGCTCGGGGAAGCCGAGCTATGGGAGCTCGTGGAAGATGAGCTGTGGAAGCTCGGGGAAGCCGAGCTATGGGAGCTCATGGAAGACGAGCTGTGGAAGCTCGGGGAAGCCGAGCTATGGGAGCTCGTGGAAGATGAGCTGTGGAAGCTCGGGGGAGCCGAGCTATGGGAGCTCGTGGAAGACGAGCTGTGGAAGCTCGGGGGAGCCGAGCTAGGGAAACTCGGGGATATCTTGGCGGGCGAAGGGATGGGGTCGGTCTTAGCCTCCTCGCACGAATATTGATGCAATAACGATTTTACCCCCCAACATTAACAATTTTATTTTTATAAAAATTAATTATTTGCTATTTCTAAGAAAAATATTTTTTCTAATAGGAATAACACATTTTGTTAGATAAAGAAGATAGACTCTCATACTCAAATTATGCTGCTTGTAGAACATATCATGCTGCAAAAAAAGCAGCAGCAAGAAGATTTTTAATTAGTTAATTAGTAAGAACCTTTAAGTGATCACAAAAGAGTGCTTCAGAACATAATGCAAATAATATTACCCACAACAAACCTATATATTTAACCCAAGCACCGATGGCCCAGCTTGTTTCTCCACATCTTCAACAGGACGGATAAGGAAAAGAGCTACTGCCGAATTTATCAGTTCGATAAAGAGCTCCTTGTATTACTGCTCAGGTTATAAACTGTCAGAATACAAGTCAAACAAGTTCAAAAAGAGCATTCAAATAGTTCTGTTTGAAGAAAAAGATTTTAACTGTTCAGTTTGCTGGACCACTTTAAAGCAAGACAAATACAACATAGGCAATAGCAAATAAAGTCACATTTCCAAGTTTCTATGATGCACCGAACAGGAAGTTCATATGAAGTGTGGCAATAAGGGACATTGTTCGTCTGCCGTGCAGAGCAATTGCCTCTCTATGTGCCTGTTCCCAAAGGACAAGCTCTTGTATTGAAACAGGGACAAGCCATGCCAGCAACTTACAGGCATGATGCAGCAGTGCAACCCACCGCACAGACTCTGTCAGTTCATAGTTTCATGATGATTCATATAGGCCCACCAAAAGAATGCATATAAATCAGATACAAACAGTACTAACATCAGAGAATACCTTATAGCCTGAGGTGTTAAGGGCAAAAGAATGCCATGATAATTAACTTACTTTAGCCTAAAATACCTCATATTATGGGTTTGAATATTCCGGCACCAAATTATTGTTCTAGTGCAGCTCAATTAGCAATGTCACAACTAATTAACTTATTGATTTGCATGAGTTAACATCCAGGTTAAGGCATTGTGCACCAACAGAGAGCATTGTCAGACCACCATGTCTACAGAAAACTGATGGGATACATCCATCTATAACTCTGAGAAGTTGTCCCCTTAAATTGATGGATATGTTGGCATTCTGGATGATTTCATAAACAGGGAAAGAAGCTACATCCAAAAAGAAATACAATGATTAACATCGATTACTATACATGAACTTCCCTGTATTTTTTATAACTTCTACATGGAAGAGGAACACAAGAATAGCTTTTCAGCAGCTTTAACTTATGTGAAACTTGTGATTAAGTCATCAATGCTATAGTCCACAGAAAACCACCCTGATGTAGAACTCCATTGCCAAGGTAATTCTTTCTCCCTTGCAGATAAACCACCTGAATGTTCATACCATCTTTAATTGTAAGTTCTGGTAGACAGAGATACCAACACCATCTATTGTATCAGATGAACCAAGGAGATACGTAAGTCTAAGCAGATTCACTGGAATCAGGAAACATCCCTGAAAGACCACCTTTGAATATCACTACCAGGCCATTGCCTGCATCATGGAAGAGTGGAATCAATAGACTTGCATAACACAATGACACAATTAAATTTCAACCACTAAGGAGATAATAAAATTAAATTTCTTAAAAATTCAATACAGATGAAATTTTAATAAAGCCTGCAAACTAAGGAAAAGCCAATCTAAATAATACAATTAGAAGAGCAGAATTTATTGATGGAACAGAAGAACCTGGTTCCTGATTGGATGGGAAAGCTTTAACTTCATTCCATCTGACGGATAAAAAAATTCCATAGCAGTTTTGCAACATTACTTTAATTCTATCAGTCTATTTAAGTCATTCTCAAAGTTATAAAAATACTAATAAAATCATTCAGGACTGGAAAATTAATGCACTTAATCTCAAATTGCATTGGATATCTTAAGAGGAGCATCATGCGAAATAAAGTTTTGAAGTAGCAAACTTACCAAAATAATTGTATTCAAATTCTACCTGATCGGGCTGATGGAGCACCACCCAATCAACAGTAATGATGAGGCTGATGGAGCAATACCTAATCAACGGTGATGATCGCACCTTCAGACGACCCCCAGTCAGCGACCTGAGTAAGACCTCCAATCGGCCACCCAGATAGAACCTCCAGTTGGCCACCCGGATAGGACCTCCACCCCAACCTTTGGTCGGGCATCGAGGTAAGACCTTCAGTCGGCCATCCAGTAGGACCTTCGGTCAGCCACTCGAGTAGGACCTTCGGTCGGCCACCCGGATAGGACCTCCAAACGGCCACCCGGATAGGACCTCCAATGGGGCCCACACAACCTCTACCATTCATGATGGATTGCAAATTTATCAGCGATATGAAATCATGACAGAGATTCTCGCCACCTCTGATTACGGGGCATGGGGGGCAAATCCTACTAATTCCATAACGATTGCCCTGGCCCAGCAAACCCTGCCAACTCTACAATGGCCGCCCCGGTCAAGCAAATCCTGCCAATCCTGACATGCCACATGGGGAGCAAATCTCGCTAATTTGGCTATGGACACTCTGGCCCTGTAACGCGTGCTCTAACATTTAGTTACGATGTAGGCTTGCGAACTTCCATAAAATGGATAAGAGGGACCTTCAACCAGGGAAGAGCGAGTCCAAAAGTCCTAAGTCCTAAGACCTAAGGCACAAGTAACTCATTCACGCTCACACAGGTCTTCTCCTCTAGAGCTCTCAAACACTCAATCTCTCCTCAAGTTTACACTAGTGACTTCTTGCGGGTTTTTGATTGAGCAAAGCCCATCGAAGGATCCCTGACAGCCGAAGAAGGCGACCGAACACTCACCGATAGTCAAGGAAGTGTCTTGGTGATAACAGATTGGCGCACCAGGAAGGGAAGAAGAGCAGATCAATAATACCAACCAACAAATCTCCATCTCCTTTAGTTAAAAGATGGTGATGGCGTTCGCTCGAGAGGCCTCCACCAACCACGTAGGAGAACTCTCACAGCGAGTTGAGCAATCAGAGGTGACCTTCCTGCTCCACATCATCACCACCTCAGACCATCCAGCCGGATCAGCTTTCCACCCTCACCCAGCAAATCTAAGCACTGATGACAGCGGTCCAGGAGCTGCTAAAGCAGCACTTTGTGGTCACACAATAGCAGCCAAGGGCCCTCTAAGCCCCCTGCGGCCGCTACTCAGGCCAACCGTCAATCTACTCGTGGAAGACCCGCCGCCGCCATGCCTTTCTAGAGGACTGCCACCGCGAGGCCCCCAAGAGGCCTCAATATCCCACTTGCCATCCAAATAGCCCCTCTGTCAAACAACGGCATGGGAAGGAGCCTGAATGGTAGCATCGGTATCACCCCTCTCCTTATTCATCTCCTGGATCATCGGGAGAGGGGTCCATCGATAAGCCAATTAACCACAGAGCAGAACGACGCCTTGACGAGTACAATTATCGACTAGAAGAACTCAGCCACAGGCTCATCGAGCCAAAGGTGGACTACGACAGTCATCCCCCTCTCACCCATTGCATCATAGAGGAACTGGTCCATCACCAATTTCGCCTTTCATAGCTAGATCCGTACGATGGCACTACGAATCCACTTGACCACCTCGAGAGCTACAAGGCTCTCATGCAAGTTCAAAGGGTTACCAACGCCCTTCTCTGCATCGCCTTCCCCGCTACCCTTCGGAAGGCCACCCGCGCCTAGTACTCCTTCCTCCAGGCATGCAGCATCGACTCCTTCAAATAGCTGGAGAGGACCTTTCTATCTCACTTCGATGCCTGCCAAAGGATCCCTCAGGTAGCGGATAATATTTTCTCCGTCTAGTAGAAGGATGGAAACCCCTCAAGGATTTCATGGCCTACTTCAAAATGGCCGCCCTCGAGGTCATCACCTCAATGATTCCGTGCCACCCTGGCTCGGAAGCACGGTCTTCATCCCTCCTGCTTTATCTACTCCCTCGACAAAAGGCCTTTCAAATCGTACATGGAGTTCCTGAGTCATGCACAGAAGTACATCTACATTGACAAGGCTGACTCTGTGAGGAGGGAGACCGACGGGAGGGCCAAAAAGAAGCAGGCCTATGAGGAGCCAGTTAAGCCCCATCCCAAGAAGCTAGAGCCTCCACTCTAGCCAGATAACTGACATAGAAATTTTACCCTCAAGGAAGACAACTTTACCCCTTTTTTTGCTCCCAGAGCGCACAATCTGATGGAGATTGAGGGGGAATAATACCTCAAGTTCCCCCATCTTCTGAAGCCATCGACCACCCGAGACAAGAGTCTCTACTGTCGATTCCACCTGGACTATGGCCAAAACACAGAGGAGTGCCGTCACCAAAGGCACGCCATTGAAGACCTGATCCAGTATGGCTACCTAGGGAAGTATGTCCAAGGAGGACCCCAAGCTGCTCTACGTTTGGCGGGCCCTCCACCTACCCAAGCCAATGTCGACAATGCCCCGATCGAGAGGACAGTCAGCATGATCTCCTGGGGGGCAAGCCATGCCTCAAAGAGGCTACGGAGGGAAGAAGGGATAGAAACTGTAATCCCTTCTTAGAAAGAGACCTAGCGGGGGTGAACGACCTGAGCAATGATAGCATCATTATTTCCATGATGATCGCTAAACACCCTGTAAAGAGAATTCTGATCAATAGTGAAAGCTCCGCAGACATCCTTACTTTCGATGCATTTGTTCGGATGAATCTCTCTTTCAATTTTCTCCAACCTGTATCTGAGCCCCTGGTCAGTTTCACAAGGGATTCTGTAAGAGTTGAAGGTAAAATCACTTTTTTCATCATAAATGGTACTCCACCTTGTTAGAGCATGATACTCATGAGGTTCCTGGTCATCCGGGTGCCACTGGCCTATAATGCCATACTCGGATGTTTCGGTCTAAACCCCTGGATGCAATCATCTCCACCAAATGCCTTCTCATCAGGTTTTTCATCAGAAATGAAGTCGACGAGATGCATGGTGACCAGAGTCCAGTGCAGCTGTGTTATCATATGGACCTCAACCCTCGCAAGATGATCACATCGCTGACTCCAGTGCTACTAGACCCGAGGGAGTCGGAGAAGAGAAAAGAGCCAGCAGAACGTTTGCTAACTTTTTCATTGGAAGATGACCCAGCAAGGACAATCCAAATCGGTGAACTCCTCCCCGCGGAGGAAAGAGATCGGCTGCTCACCTTCTTGTGAGCTAACTCAGACGTCTTTGCATGGTCAGTGTCGAACATGCTTGAGATCCCTTCGGAGGTAATGACTCATAAGCTCAACATTGATCTGAAGTACCAGCCAGTTTGACAAAAGAAGAGGAGCTTCACCCCTAAGAGGCAGAAGGCCATTGACGAAGAAGTCGGCAAACTACTCATCGCCTGCCATATTCGAAAAGCATATTACTTGAATTGACTGGCCAATGTAGTAATGGTCCGCAAGACAAATGGGAGCTGAAAGATATGCATTGACTACATCGATATAAATAAGGCGTGCCCGAAGGATAGCTTCCCATTGCCTCAGATTGATCAGTTGATTGATGCCACATCCAGCCACGATCTCTTCGGCTTCATGGATGCCTTCTCGGGTTACAATCAGATATAGATGGATCCGGAGGACGAGGAGAACACCTCCTTCATAACTGAGAAAGGCATCTATGTTATAAGGTAATGTCTTTTGGCTTGAAGAACACAGGAGCCACTTACCAAAGGTTGATGAATAAAGTATTCGAAGACCAAATCGGGCAAAATATGGTGGTATACATCGATGACATGTTGGTTAAGAGCATCCGCATCACCAACCATGTCACGACTTAGAGGAGACTTTCAATAACCTCTGTCATTATCAAATGAAGCTGAACCCCCATAAGTGTGCATTCGGAGTCATACAGAAAAGTTATGGGTTTCATGGTAACCCAGCAGGGGATCGAGGCGAACCCGAGAAGATTCGAGCCATCCTCGACATAAGGCAGCCTACTAATAAGAAGGAGGTGCAACGGTCATCGAAAGAGTGGCGGCCTAGAGTCAGTTCTTGTTAAGGTCCGTGAAAGGTGCCTACCCTTCTTCAAGGCCTTGCGTAAGGTGAACGGCTTTGAATGAATGGGAAGTATTAGAAAGCTTTCAAGGAGCTAAAAGAGTTCTTATCTTCCCCATCTTTGCTATCAAAATCGAAGAAAGAAAATGATCTCTTCCTTTACTTTGCCCCTCCTCAAAGGTGGTCAGCTTTGTGCTTGTCCGAGTCAACTTCATAGGACACAAAGGCCAGTCTACTACACTAGCAAAGTGCTTCACAATATGGAGACCAGATATTTTAAAATTAAAAAAATTATTTTTACATTAATTGCTCTGCTCAGCGTCTCAGAACTTATTTTCAAGCCCATCCAATTATGGTACTCATTGACCAACCCCTAAAGGCCATACTAGCCCGTCCGGATGGCTGGCCAAGTGGGCTATCAAATTGGGCGAGTTTGATATCTCCTATCGGCCAAGGTCCGCTATGAAGTCCTAAGTCTTAGCGAACTTTGTGGTCGAATGTACCTAGATCGAGAGCCAACTAGAAGAGCCCCCTCCAATGGGTTTGGCTGCTGATTCGGAAGAGATGGAAGAGACCTGGATCCTCCACGTTGATGGTGCCTTTGACTCCCAAGGGAGTGGGGCAGGACTGATCCTTGCAAGCCCGGAGGGGACAATAGTGGAGTACGCCCTGCGATTCCTTTTCAAGGCCATCAATAACCAAGCCGAGTACGAAGCCGTGCTGGCAAAAATAAGAATTGCACGGAAGCTCAGAGTAAAGTACCTCAGAGCTTTCACCGACTCTCAGCTAGTCTTTGGACAAATCATTGAAGATTATGAAGCCCAAGACTCCATTATCTCTCGGTACTTGGATAAGGTCTGATCGTAGACCTCCGCATCGGCCTTCTTTTGCATTAATTACATTTCAGAGGCAAAAATGTCAGGGCCAACACCCTGTCTTGGCTAGCCACATCAGCTGACAATGCCCTGGGGAGGACCTACATTGAGCACCTGAAAGCCCCGAGCATCGACGTTTTAAGGAAGCATTGCTAGTCATACAGGAGCCAACTTGGATGGATATCTATGTTCGCTACTTCACTGACGACAATCTCCTAGACGATCGCAAAGAAGTCAAACTACTCAAGTGGAGAGCTTCTAGATTCATGGTAATGGACGGACAGCTATACAGAAGGTCATTCTCTAATCCCTTGCTAAGTGCATAGGTCCAATAGACGCCGACTTATGTCCTCCAGGAGATCCATGAAGGCATCTACGAAAATCACCTGGGGGTCAGGTCGCTGACATACAAGGTGCTCTATCAGGGATACTACTGGCTCACTATGCGAGAGTATACGATCGAGCTGGTCTGAAAGTGCGACAACTGCCAACGGTATGCACACATCCAAAAACATGTTTCTTACTAGTTAAGCCCACTCTCATCACCGTGGCCCTTTGCCCAGTGGTGTATGAACATTGTTGGACCATTTCCCCTAGCATCAGATCAATTGAGGTTCTTGCTCATCGCCATCAATTACTTCACCAAATAGGTCAAAGTTGAGGCACTAGCACGTATCATTGAGAGCAAGGTAAAATGTTTCTTCTGGAAGTCTATTATCTGCCGCTTCGGATTACCCCATACTATCATCACCAACAACGGCCGATAATTTGACAATAAAACCTTCAAGGAATTCTACACCGAGCTGAACATCCACCATCGGTTCACCTCTGTTGGCCACCCAAAACCAACGGAGAAGCCGAGGTGATGAATATAACCATCCTCTAGGGCCTTCGGACTTGGCTGGATGAGTTCAAGGATAAATGGATGGAGGAGCTTCCGAGCATGCTGTGGGCTTACCATGTAACCCCAAGGACACCCACCATAGAGACACCGTTCAGCCTCGTCTTCAGGTCGGAAGCGGTCATCCCAGTCGAGATCAGCCTCCCAAGCTCGCAGGTGGAGTCATAGCGAAGAAGATAACCCCACACAGCTAAGGGCCAACCTCAACCTCATCAACAAGGTGTGTGACCAAGCACAGCTTAGGATGGCAGCATTTCTCCAGCAAGCTACAAAATATTACAATGCCCGCATGCGTCCAAAGACCTTCCATCCCAAAGATCTCATCCTAGGGTGTGTTGAGGTCTCCAAAGCAACAGAAGGAGGTAAGCTATCCCCAAATTGGGAGGGACCTTATCGGGTCACCGAGACGCTTTACAAGGGAGCATATCAAATCGAAGGACTCGATGAAAAACCGATCCCCCATCATGGAATGCGGAAAACCTCTGCATGTATTACTAATGATGTGTAAGACTCCATTTGAGGGGAATAAAAGGAGCTTTCAGTATACTGCTTCATCATCTAGACTTCCTACGGAATGAAGATCAACTTCCTGCCACCGCCAGCTCACAGTTGAGAGATGTCAACCTCCAGCTCATAGTTGGTGGACGCTCACCTCCTCGACTCTGCATCGGATGGGTCCAGCCAGCTCACAGTTGGAAGACATCAACCTTCTGGCTCACAGTTGGTGGGCATCAACTTCCTGACCCCGCATCAGATGGGCTCGGTCAGCTCACAGTTGGGAGACATCGACCTTCCGACTCATAGTTGATGGAAACCCACTTTCTGACTTTGCATTGGATAAGTCCAGTCGGCTCACAGTTGAGAGACGTCAGCCTTCTGGCTCACAGTTGGTAGACAATCACTTCTCAACTTTACGTTGGATGAGTCCAATCGGCTCACAGTTAGGAGATGTCGACCTCTCGGCTCACAGTTGGCGGGTGATCACTTCTTGACTCCGCATCGAATGAGTCCAGTCAACTCACAGTTGGGAGACATCAACCTTTCGGCTCATAGTTGCGGACAACACATTTTCCAACTCCTCGTCGGTTGCCATCCGGATAGGACCTCCAGCAGGCCACTCGGGTAAGACCTCCAGCAGGCCGCCCGGGTATGACTTCCAGCTTCAAGTCGGCCACCTAGGTAGGACCTTCAGTGCGCCACCCGGATAGGACCTCCAGCCTCAAGTTGGCCATCCGGGTAGGACCTTCCAGCAAGCCAAAACGGTAGGACCTTCAGCTTCAATCGGCCATTCGGATAGGACCTCCAGCAGGCCACCTGGGTAAGACCTACAACCAGGCCACACAGGTGGAACCTCCAGTAGGCCACCTGGTAGGACCTAATCTACATCGCCACCAAGAGAAGACCCAGTCAGCCCTTGTCGTCAGGAGAAGATTGCAAGCCGCTTTCAGTCGACCAAGGAGACCTAGTCAACCCTCGTCAACTAAGGATTGCCTCCCAACTCTGAGTTAGGAGATGGCAGCAAGCTGCTCTCAGATGGCCAAGTCATAGCCAGATAGCCAAGTCACAATCAATTTGCTTCCTACCTTACCTGAAGTCCTTCAAGCAAGTAGGCGCGTAGACTCAAGGAACGTGCCGTCACAGTCATGAGCTCACGCAAGGCAAGTAAAGGCTACCGATGTCGGAAGCAACACGAAAAGGAAAAAGGACATCTCCATGGGAAGGAGTCGGAAGCCGAAGCTAACACACGAACATAAATACAAAAGCAAGGCAACAATAGATATTCAAGAAGACTAACTTGTGAAAGAAAAAATGTATTTCTTTATTGAAGTATGAAAGTACAAGTACATGAGGGAGAATTGGCCAAAGTAGGATTACAAAAATAAAGCAAAAAATACATAAAGAATACAAAAAGGAGGTGGTCCTCAGGGCTCGGCGGGCTTTGACGGTTGAATCGCCTCCATCACCGCCTCCACTAAGGTACCAACCTCCGACATCGCCGAGAAATGGCTTCTCGGAATGACTCCCCCTTAGCGATAACGGCACTCCTAGCAGCATCGCCACCCTCTTCGGCTGCTCCGAGTGCTGGCTGCTCCGATATCTCCTCCAGATCTTCGACAGTAATGGCACCTAGGTCCACAATAGGTAGGACCTGAGCTACCTTATTCTTGCATTCCTCAAACCCTTTGAGGAATGCATCGTACGCCACTTTAGCAACCTCATCACTGAAGTTGACGAAGCTCTTGTACACCTCCACGGCCTTGGTGGCCTTAGCTTTGGCGGCCCAGGCCTCAGCTCTGGCCTGGGAGGCCTCCTCTTTGGCTCTGGCAGCCTCCTCAATCACCGCCCGTGCAAGGGCTTTGGCAACCTTGACCCTTACTACGTTGGCATCCATGGCTTGCGCCTTTGCCACCTCCTTACTCAGCTTAGCCCCTTTGAGCTGGGCTTCAAGGGTCACCACTTTGGCCATGGCATTGGCCCACCTCAGCTCAGCAGCCTCCGAGCGCTCGGCCTCGGCCCTTGCCTTCTCCTCCGCCTCCGCAAGCCGGCCTCCAGCCCCCGACTCGCTTCCATGGCAGCTTAAAGTTCTTGGTTCTGGGTCACCTCGCGGGCCAGGAGGCGACCCAGAATGGACGCAAGCTCTGCAGCCGCATTATCCACCTGGACCCGAGTTGCGGCGATGCTCCCTGGGCAATGCAGCAAGACTCTAGTCTAGAAGCATGCATTCCGCATGGCGAAGATGCTAGCCACCACCTGCACGAAAAAGAAGCAAGTCAGCATTCCAAACTACAGAAAAATAACCCAAAAATATAAATTGGAAGTTACTTACCCAGAGCATCAGGGGGAAAAGATTACCGAGAATCTTACCCATTCCCAGGCATCAGACCTCCTTCCGGTCCTATGGAATGAGGACGCGCTGCAATAGCCGCTCTGCCAAACGATTGCCCAGAATGCCAAGGCCTCTGAGGTCACCAAGAAGGGTGCCCCAGACTTCCCCTGCTCCTCGATGCACGCAGCAGTCGTCAGGAGAATTGATGGGCCAGCAGAGCTACTGGGACCTGCCTCCTCCACAACTGGAGTATCACTGGCGGATGGAGCCACTGCTACCCACTCGGACACCCCTGTTGCCTCGAGTGCAAGTGCTGGAATCTTCTCATCGCCCCTAGGCTACAGAGGAGCTTCTTCCGCCCTTGGCTCTGCCATTGATGCCGGCGGGCAGCCGAACCAGAGTCAGTTTCCCTCAGGCAAGAAATTGGCCTACCTCAGCTGGGGCCGCCTCTCTATGGGCACTTTGATGTTGAGGTTCAGGCAGTTCCGGGCAACGTTCGGGGTTCTTCACCTCCTTCCTTGCATCGGCTGCCTCCTTCCTCTTTTTGCCGACCCCCTTCAGCTATTCAATAAGACCTTCATGCTTGCAACAAGCACACAGAAAGTCAGACAAGAAACAAAGAGAAAACAGAAAAAGGAAGGAAGAGCCCCTGCGCTCACCTAGGGTTGATGCCGGGCTTATCCCGGCATCAATAAATTCTTCTCGGATAAGAGATCCCGACAAGAAGGGATCTAAGAATTCAATAATTGCTAAAATACCTCCCTATCAGCCTGCTCCACAGCCGATTTTTATTAGGAAACTGATTGGGCTCCCCCCATCTCTCTCTCTCACCCCTCCTATCTGACTGAAGAAAAATGGGATTTCTATTCCTTGATGGAGGAGGAAAGGTCAAGTTTGAGCACTCTACCTGTCGAGGGGAGAAAAACCACCACGCTATTTTACTGGGATGGCGGCGAGGGAGTACATGGCCCAAAACAAAGAGACTCTACCACTAGGCTATGGTAGTCACAAAGCACAATGAAAGCGGAGATGGTCCTGATGGAAATTGGGGATAACTGCGTTGGAAGGAGGTCATACCTCTTTAGGAGACTAGCAATAAAAGGATGGAGGAGAAGTCGAAGTCTAGCCCTGAAAAACTCCTCATACAGGGTGACCTCTCCGGCGGGGCCGGCGGTCACTGTCACCAGAACTCGGGTGGACAACCTAATCCCCTCAGGGATCCCATACCTGACCCTAAGGTTTTTTACTTTCGGAGATCATGGTCGATGGGACACTCTCTGGACCAGTCGAACTTGGAATGGCGGCAGGAGAAGGCGCTGAGGCAACCAAGGGCTTGTGGGCCACTGCACCGCTAGCCCTATGATGCGACTGGAGAGGGATGTGGTCCTAAGAAGAAGAAGAAGAAGAGGAGGAGGAAGACACTACATATTTCTTTCCCCTCCTACGGATGAGCCTAGAATCCATAGCTACCCCAAGAAGGATGGCAAGACCTAGAAGGCTAATCCAAAGAAAGGAGGAAGGGTCCAAAGAGATTGACCTGCAGAGCAAGAAAGATACATAGAAGACTTAGAAAGTGGGAGAAGAAGGGATGTTGTCTTTCTCTTCCTCTGGAAGCACTAAAGCATAAGGAGCTCAGCGAAGAGGACAATGCTTTTATTTGGGATTTTCAAAACAGAGAAGTCATCCAGCCCAATGACTCGGCCACGTGGATGATCACAATTGGGAGCCAGCATCCCAACCGTCGAATGGCCTGCGGCGATGCCTGGGAAAATGCATTTATGGCACACTAATGATGAAGGTATGCCGCTCCTCACCTTTCGAGGGTGTCGCCCCGATTCTACGAGATGGCCGGCCATATACCAATGGCTCCATAATTAATGGTGCCCGAGTCTTAATGCACTAAGGCTCCACACTTAATTCGCTTGGCGAGCAAAGGGCACGTAGCCGCACAAGCTCAGGAGTGGGGGGCATCTGATGGGGCTGATGGAGAACCACCCAATCAACTGTGATGATGAGGTTGATGGAGCAATACCCAATCAACGGTGATGATCGCACCTTCAGACGACCCCATTCGGCCACCCGGGTAGGACCTTTAGTCGGCCACCCGAGTAGGACCTCCAGTCGGCCACCGTAGGATGGCAATGGCCCAGAAATGGCCTGGGGTGGCCTTTACCGTCCCATTCCTGTTAGAAAAAATGTCCATGCCATTATTATAAACGGGGCAGGGACGGGGATACCAAGCCGGGTAAACGGGTACCCACTGGATACCCGTTTGGCCATTTACATAAAAAAAATAAAATTATTTTATAGAAAAAAAGAGATAGGAAGAATGATTCAAACATGTTTTACTATATATTTTATTTATTTTAAATATTTAATATTTAATATATTAATATACTAATATATTTAAAATTTAAATATATTATATTAAAGCTAACGGGGATGAGATGGATAAACGGGGATGGGCGAAGAATACCGTCACCGGGTTGTTTACCGTTTAGCCGTTAACAAGTAATCCTCATTACCCGTTAAGCCGTTTAGACCGGGATTTTCGATCCGTTAGAAATGGTACCGACCAGATCAAACAGAAAAAATTGCCATCCCTAGCCACCCGAGTAGGATATCCAATCGGCCACTCGGATAGGACCTTCGGTCGGCCACCGGGTACGACCTCCAATGGGGCCCACACAACCCCTGCCATTCATGATGGATGGCAGAATTCTAAGCGATCTAAAATCATGACATAGAGATTCTTGCCACCTTTGATTACGGGCGTGGGGGCAAATCCTACCAACTTTGCAACGGCCGCCCTGGCCTAGTAAATCCTGCCAACTCTGCAACGACTACCCCGACCCAGCAAATCCTGCCAATCATGTGGGGAGCAAATCTTGCTAATTCGACTATGACCACTCTGGTCCTTTAACGCATGCTCTGACATTCGGTTACGATGTAAGCTCCGCGAACTTCCATAAAATGGGTAAGAGGACCTTCAACAAAGAAGAGTGAGGCCGAAAGTCCCAAATCTTGAGACCTAAGGCATAATTAACCATTCATGCTCACAAAGAGGTCTTCTCCTTTATAGCTCTCAGACACTCAATCTCTCCTCAAGTTTACAGTTATTGCCTAGAGCACTAACTTGAGAGTCGGAGGATCCCCATCGAAAACTCTCCGACCTAGGAACTTGCAGGTTTCCGATCAAATGAAGCCCATCGGAGGATTCCTGAACAGCTAGAGAAGGTGACTATTCGTTCACCGATGATTGAGGATATGTCTCTTGGCGACAACACTACCTTTAGTTATTAAACCATTAGTTTTCTTAAAACTTATTAAACCATTTAAAGCTTTTAAGAGTTTCTCGGCTGCTTGCCATAAGCTAGAAAATTGCACGCTGGCCAGGGATATCTATGTACCCTATGATAACCCATATATAATTAGAAAAAGATGACATTTATAAACGTTAACCTTTCGACCAATCCTAATTTCCTGTAGCATTACTCGATGCGTTCATGGGAAAAATAACTAGAAAAAATACAAGAAAATATTAAGTGGAAGAAAATCTAAGACTGCTAACTCTCTATAGAATCCAAATGAGATCAACTCTTTGAAACCGGCAGTGCCCTCGTATGCAACCGAAACCACACGTCAGCTTCACCAAAATCAAAAGTTCTTTTTAAAATCAGTGTCTAAGGACACCGATTTGCGAAAAGAAAAATATATAAAAAAGGTTAAAATAAAAATTGCTATTTTCAATAACATTTTTTTATAACCATTTTAAATTGTATTTTTTTATGATCATCTTGAAGTGATGCTTTATAAGGCCTCTTTTTCTTTTTTGCTTGAGGTGGTGATACTAAAGACATTAAATAGCATTTTTAACTTTAACCCTACTTTTATAAAATGTTTGGTTTCAACGCCGAATTGGTAAAAACTAGTGTCAAAATACACAAGTTTAAAAAACAGCTCCCAAAATCAAGCTCTCACATATAACGCGCGCCAAAACTTTCCAAAGTGTTCACTTCACACATTCCCATTCCACTTCTTTGCTCATAAAACCCGTAACATTCCCATTCCACTTCTTAATTTGCTTATAAACCCCGTAACATATTCCTTGATTTCTTGATCCACTGTTTCCTTCGAAAAGCCACATCAGATACATAGATAAACGCCATGATCTCTAGTAACCCATGAACATAATGGTTATCTAAGCAAGTTAAAAGAAAAAAAAGCTTTAAAACTGGGTGTATTTTGGTAGAAGGAAAAAAAAAAAAGTCTTTGGGGAATAATGAATGATAACAAGTATATGATACATGCACGTTATGTCATAATAACGTGCATGATGCGATGATTTGATATGCATGTCTATTCTTTCACTCTCCATCCCTTGGCTTAGGCGCATTATACATCCACCAAGCATCACCTATCTTGTCTTCTACTTAGAAGATTCAGAGACAAAACTGTTGATAATCCCTTATTATGCATAATTTGACATAATAAATATATCTGGTATTTTTGCCAACAAGGATCCACGGCTTTCATTAGTTCATTTGGACTCCAACCGCGGAATATGATCATTTCTTTCGTCATAGCTACTGGAGGAAGCGGGAAAAAAAAAGTTACAAAGGTGATGGGCATGGATGGACAGCGATGGTGGGCCAACAGGAAGGGCCCACCATGCCGACAAGGAGAGTCCACGTTTTCGACATGGTCTCACAGTCCCAATTTCGTTCACTCATAATCCAGATGATTTGGCTGCTTTCAATTCAGAGTTCAAACTAGGTAATTGCCGATGCTAAAGAATTTGCGACATTTATTTCAATTGGCTAAAAGGGAAAAAAAAATTTGTTCAAATAAAAAAGAAAGAAACATATACAGAGATGGAAATAACATTTAGGCTAAAATATATTTTTGGTCTCAAACTTTTGACTCAAAATTCATTTTGATTCTCCTCCTCTTCTTTTCTGTTATAATTTATTTTCTTATGTTTTAAAAATATTGCTCCATTGACCATTAAAATAGAAACAAACGAAGATTTTCGACCACTAACATAACAACTATAGAGTGTTTATTTTAACTGATAAAATGTAACATTTTCTGCCATAAAAACCAAAATAAATTTTGAGTGAAAGTTCATAAATTAAAAGTGCACTTCCACCTAATTTGCTAGTAGGACCTGCATGCTCTTCACGTGATTGAGGAAGATTCTCTTTCAGTTATCCGCTGAATTCAGAAGGATAGCTGTAGTCAAGCTCCAGTCAATTCTCTGCTCCTTGACATTTGGGCCATTTTGCAGTCAGTGTCCAGATCGATACGTCTATCGCGAAGCCAATGCTGCAGCAGACTGGGTAGCGGCGGCGGTTGCTCAACATGCAGGCTATAAGGTATGGGTGAAGAATGATCATGTCCTACTATTTTTAATCAAATATTGTATTCTGATAATTCTGACTGACTTGCATTAGAATTGTATGATCGTCTGTATCAAAAAAAAAAAAAAAAAAACATTTATTAACTTTCTTGCATTTCCCAGTTTACCATACTGTGCATGATATTGACATGATACCATTTTTCTTTGTACTGTCACGACCATACTGCGCATAATATTGACATGATACCATTTTTCTTTGTACTGCCAGGAAGGAGGGAAATAAACAAGTTACGTGCCACATCAAAGACAAAGCAATGCAATGAGTGAGTGGGGCTGGCTTTGAGGTTCGTGCGCGACTATGCTCTAGTGCTGGTTTAAGGTAGGTCTTTAAGATTCGTGCTTTCGGTGGTTGTCTGCTTGATCTCCAACGAAGTCGGCCGTTCCTGGTGGTTTTTTCTGTCCATCTGAAATCCGCATATGCTTCCCCCGCTTTGATGGAAGCGGATGAAGCTTCTGCTGGGAACAGGGGGCCTGTGTCTGGGTTCGAGTGGGTTTCATCTTCCCCGTCTCCGGTGAAGGTGATTGAACTGGAGGCTCAGTTTCCTATGTAGTCCAGATACCTTCTACGGTGCTGGAAGTGTCAAGTGCTTGCTGGAAGGACAAAGCGTTGCTTGCTCGGACATTTAATCGATGGGTTCCACCTGAGGCATTCATCTGGGAGTTCAGGCGTGCGGGCGTTTCCGGCGACATCCACTCGGTTTGTCTCGCCCACCGCTGTTATATTTTCCGATTTGAGGATGCTAGTGCCAAGGAGATGGTGGCGGGGCGGCTGTGGGTTGTCATGGCCAGCCTGTGGCAACAGAGGATTGGCGTCTGGACTTTATTCCGGCCGTGGACTCTATTTCTTCGGCCCTTCTCTAGGTGCGTATGCCTTCCCTGCCTATGGAATTCTGGACTGATGCAATCCTAGCTGCTATTCTGGAGCCGGCGGGACAGTTTGTATGCTCTGATCCTGCTACTCGGGCATTGACTAGGGGGGCGTTTGCTCGTGCATGTGTACGAATTGATCTTCGGCGGCCTCTCCGGCTTGGTGTCAAAGTTCAGGGGGCGGCTTCTCCCTTCTGGCAGCAGTTTCAATTCGAGCATCTCGCCGGAATATGCCCTGCTGTGGATCGATTCACCTCTCTGGCCATTGTTCTCTGTCGTCTCCATCATCTGAGTCAGAGAATTCCTCCACCAGCCCGTTATTTGGCCCTTGGATGTCAGCCACTCGCCAACGGAAGCCCCCTGCTTCGGTTTGGCAGAAGCTTTCACAAGAATCCGGGACTCCCCCTATTGCAACGGATCATCCAGCGGCTGTTATGTTGCGGACTGGGACTGAAGGGTGGCAAGCTTCGGCCAAGTTGGCACGATGGCGATCCATGAAGTCTGGCTCACATCGAGACGGAGCTGGGGTGGCCCAGGTTCATCTCTCTGAAGGCTTAGCACGGGGTAATGGCACGCCTGGGGGAGACCATGTCAATGGGGCCGTGCCGTTTGTTAGTCTGTGTGCCGGCTCAACTGTTCCACTGAGGCCTAAAGTTCAGATTGCAGCCACTGAAACTCTGAGTTCAGACATTCAGTTGTTGGAATCAAAGAACCCATTTGCCATTCTTGGTGTGGGTATTGGGGACTGTAGGCCTTCCACTCGTTCGGATGTAAACCCGGGTCCTTCTAAGTGTGCTAGGCCCGAGGAATCTCTATCCCAGCGAGCTGTATCCAAAAGCGGGAGACGAAAGGTAAAGGCATTATCTCTACTTCTAAGGAGTCATATGAAAAAGGTTATTGATGACGTCAAGTCATCTTCTTCAAGCGTCGGGAAAGACGGTCGTCTCGCTCCTAGGAGTCCTGCAAGAAAGTTCCCGGGGACCGGTGGCACCGATGGGGACCCTCCGACGATCAAGTTAGTGGCTTGGGTTCAGACAAGGAACCGCTTCAGCGAAGAGGAGCTGAGGCGGTTAGGGTTTTGCTGGGAGGAAGAAAGCTCAGAAAAATCAGAGTTCAGATCCTTACTTACGGCTGAGTATCTGTCTTTTATACCTGTCCGAATGCCATGATTCGCAGCCTTGGAAGATCTCTATCGTACCGTTGCCGGTTGATATGACTGGACTCCATTGCTAGAGGTAGCGAGTTGTACGCTGTAGCGAGGCATGGTGATGCACAGGGACATGCAACACGTCAAACACCGTTATGAGGCATGGCCCTCCGTAACGGGGCACAATCACGGAAGTACTGAATGGTACGCAACGGCAAGGCATGGTCATGCACAGGGGCATGCAACGCGCCAAACCTCGTTATGAGGCATGGCCCTCCGTAACGGGGCACAATGGAAGTACTGAATGGTACGCTGCGGCAAGGCATGGTCATGCGCCGAAAATCATGTGCAAGTACCGTGCAACCTGAAGGTTGCCGTCTTCCTTGGCAGCTGAGTTGCATGTTGACCGCAGATGACCCCATGCCGAAGGGATATCGGAGATGGGGAGTGATAACACTCCCCGGGACCGGTGGGGGCCCCGGGGTTAAGGAATGATGACCCCACCCCCCGACCCCGAGGGGGTGCCGGGGGTGGGGAATAACGATGCTCCCGAGATCGGAGGGGGCCCCGGGTTAAGGAATGACTGCCGGGGGTGGGGGAATGACGATGCTCTTAAGGAATGATGACTGCCAATGACGATGCTCCCGATTAAGGAATGACGACCCCACCCCCCGACCCCGAGGGGGTGCCGAGGGTGGGGGAACGACGATGCACCCCAAGACCGGAGGGGACCCCGGGGTTAAGGAATGACGGACCCGGGGGTGCCGGGGGTGGGGGAATGACAGTGGACCCCGAGGCCGGAGGGAGTCCCGGGGTTAAGGAATGACGTGAGGGGGTGTCGGCGACAGTGGACTTAAGGAATGACGACCCCACCCCCCGACCCCGAGGGGGTGTCGGGGGTGGGGGAATGACAGTGGACCCCGAGGCCAGTGGGGGCCCCGGGGTTAAGAAATGATGGCCCCATCCCGCGACCCCGAGGGGGTCCCAGGGGCGGGGGAATGTCAGTGGACCCCGAGGCTGGTGGGGGCCCCAGGGTTAAGAAATGATGGCCCCATCTCCCGACCCCGAGGGGTCCCGGGGGCGGGGGAATGACAGTGGACCCGTTATCCTCTGACGACTCTGGGATCAGTCATATCAGTTATCTTTACTGATTCTATGAACATTAGTAAGGATCCTGGCTCGGTGGTTAGAAGCTCCAATAAGGCATGCTGTAATAAGGTGATTGAATGTGGTGCGAATACGGGTAAGTTATTTATGGTAGAGAATCGGAGCCATGAGTCGGTCTTATCTTGCCTTAAATTGGCGTTTAAGGATCAGTTTATGGATTCTACTCTTCATACTAATGCTTTCCGGGCTACGGACACTGTATCGGAGGCCGGCTCTCGAGAAGCTGTTAGTGGTTTGATAGTTGGCACTACTCAAACGGAAGGGGTAGTACCCGGTCTGCTGGGTTTTCTTATGATTTGACCATGGTGGAAGATGAGGGTGGGCTCCACCCTCCCCTTAATTGAAATGAAAATTCTCATTTGGAATGTTAGACGAGCTCGAAAGCCTTCTTTTCGATCCTCCTTTGGAAGACTGCAGATCCATAATTTTGATATATGTATCCTATTGGAAACCCGGTTATCGGGAGATAGTTTGGTTCGTTTTCGAAGACAGGCTGCCAGAACGTGGTCTTCTTATGCTATTGAGTCTGAAGGCCTATCTGGTGGGATTGTTGCTTTTTGGCGCCGCTATGCGGTTACAGTGAATGCTTTTCATCAGTATAACCAACAGATTGCACTTCTTGTTTCGGAAGGGTCTTGTGACCCCTGGCTCCTATTGGGAGTTTATGCTAGTACTGATTTCAGGGAACGGCGGATTCTTTTGTCTGAGAGTCTCTCTCTCCTTGCTCAGGGTATTCCTTCTATTTTGGCTGGTGACTACAATTGTATTGTTGCTGCTAATGAAAAGAAAGGCGGAAGACGGGTTACTGATTCACCTGATATATCTGAGTTTAGATCTTTCATCTCCTCAGCTGGTCTATTGGATTTGGGATTCTCGGGATCCCAATATACCTGGTGTAACAACCGTCAGGGATCGGCTCGTGTTTGGAAGAGATTGGATAGAGCCTTGGCTACTACTCAATGGACCCAGATGTTTTCCTCTACCTTTGTCACTCACCTGCCTTGGATTGCCTCCGATCACTGTCCCATCTTGATATCCACTGACGCTAATTGTATTCAGCGGCGTCAGTTTCGATTTGAGCAGTTCTGGACATCCTATCCCTCCGCTTGGTCCATTATTGCCCAGGTCTGGCATTTACCGATGAGAGGTACTGCTACTTATTGTATCTCTAGACGGTTGGAGCTGGTTAGACGTCGCTTTTCTAGATGGAACAGAATTGAGGTTGGAAATTTAGAGAGAAATATTGAGCAGGTGGAGGCCGACATTGCTCTTATTCAGGATAGGGAGGATCGGGACGGTTGTCTCCTTGATTCGGATCTTTTTTCTCTCTGCACTAAGCTTGCTCTTCATCACTCCCTTCTATTGCAGCAGGAGTCCTACTGGAGGCAACGGTCTAGGGTTCAGTGGTATCAGGCGGGGGACCGCAATACCGAATTTTTTCATCAGGCTACCCTGAAACGGAGAGCAGCCAACAGGATCCGGTGGTTAGTTGATGAGGACGGAAATGTTCAGAAGGATTATATTCTTATCAGGGATCAACTGTTTCAGTTCTTCCAATCTCGATGGACTGAATCTTCTGGTATGGGGGCACATGTTTTCAGGGTTCCCTTTGATAAGAAGGTCTCGGCTCTTCAGAATAACCTTCTGATTAGGACCATTACTGCTGAGGAGATCCACAGGCCTTATGGGAACTTGAGCCTAATAAGGCACCTGGCCCAGGGTTTTCCGCCTTTATTTTTCCGTCACTACTAGGATATTGTTGGTCTGGAGGTCACTTAGGCTATTCAGTTTGCTTTTCTATCCAAATCCATTCCTACTGATTGGAATCAGACTATGGACTCTTGTGCCGAAGCGCTCTGATGCCTCGTCCCCTCATCACTTTCGGCCGATCAGTCTATGCACCACCTTATATAAGGTTTGTACACGGCTTTTAGTTTCCAGGTTGATGATGGTGATTTCTCAGCTCATATCTGCTGAACAGGGGCTTTCATTAGAGGTCGGAGTATATCTGATAATGTCCTCATTGCGCAGGAGTTTATACATGATCTTCAGAAAGCTCAGCTAGGCAGAGTCTTATGGCTGTTAAGCTTGACATGGAGCGTGCATATGACAGGCTGAGCTAGGTCTTTCTGCACCAAACTCTGCGTGAATTTGGCTTTCATGATCTGTTCATTGATTGGATTATGACATGCATCCAGGAGCCATCATTCTCTATTATCGTTAATGGTATGCAGACTGCTTATTTCCATTCATCAGTGGGCCTGAGACAGGGATGTCCCTTATCCCCGTTTCTGTTTGTTCTGGCTATGGACGACCTGTCTCGTGCTCTTCATCAGGCTCAGCAGGACTGTAGTATCACCCCCTTTATGGCTACTTCTTCGGGGCCTTCAGTATCACATCTTCTTTTTGCGGATGACTGTATTCTACTGGGCCAGGCCTCTCTTCATAATGCTGCTACTTATGCTTCTATTATACAGTGCCACTGTCGTGCTTCTGGCCAGAAGGTCAATTTAGATAAGTCCATGATTTGTTTCAGCCCCAAGACTTCCAGGGGTTCTAGGAAAGTTATTCATCAAGCTCTGGGCATCTTTAAGAAGGCTGATGGGCTATCTTATTTGGGGATCCCTCTTTTAGGGAGACGCCCTCGTATTAGTGATTACGCTAATCTTGAGCGATGTATTCGTGATCGGTTGGACGGATGGCAGGTGACCGGGTTATCCATGATGGCGAGGGTTACTCTTATTCGCTCGGTCCTCTCGTCCCTCCCTCTGTACATTCTATCTAATGCAGCGGTCCCTATTACTTGTCTTCGGAGGATTGAGTGCTATTTTAGGGACTTTTGTGGGATTCTATGCAGGACGGTCACGGCATGCATCTTTTGGCTTGGGATCTGATCTGTATGCCACTACATGAAGGTGGTCTTGGTATTCAGTCTCTACTAGTGAGAAGAGAGGCCCTGATGGCCAGCATGCTTCGAGGTTTATTCTTGATCCTCACTACCTTTGGACTTCATTCATGCGAGCTAGGTATGGTGTTTGGTCTCCTTCTATGGACCCTCTTCCTATTCGTGGATGTTCTTTCTTCTGGAAGGAGGTCTGTCGTTATGCTCCGACTATCCTGAACAATGTTTCTTGGATGATCGGCGACGGCTCTTTGACTGATATTGTTCAGGATACCTGGATTTCGGATCTCCCCCTCTCTTGGTGGCTGTCATTTATTAGTATGGATGTCCTGCTCGGTATGCGGGTTCGAGAGCTTATTACTCAGGATCTCTCCTCTTGGGATATCTCGACGGTGACCAAGTTATTTGGGGATGATCTTTCTCGGTGGATTCTTTCTATTCCTCTTATCCCAGGCCACACACCTGATACGATGTTATGACGGCGATCTTGTCTCTCTAGGGCTCCCATTATGAACCTTATCATGGAGTATAGACCCCAGCCCCAGCTATTGAGGGATGCTGCTTGGATATGGAAGCCCCATTCATCCCAGGGTTCAGTTATTTATCTGGAAGATCTTGTGAAATTGCCTCCCTTCATGCTCCTTGCTTTCTAGGAGGAGCCTTCCACTTGAGGAGATCTGCCCGCTATGTGGGGAGGAGGAGGAGACCACTGACCATGCTCTCTTTTCCTGTCCCAGATGGAGGTCGATTTGGCTGAGGATGGGTTATATATGTAGAGTGGATGGTTCTGGTTCATCGTGTTCCCCTTTCCTTGAGGATCTCAGGGGAACTACCCGACAGCGGAGTACTCTCTGGGCTATCACTGCCTATCAGATTTGGCTATCGAGAAACCAGCTTATTTTTACTAATGATACGATCTCTGATCACAGATTAGATCGAAGATCAGATCTATGGTGGCAGAAAGTGCACTTCTCCTCAATGGTTTTGATTTTTGCAAACCTGACCTCTGGGGATCCCCTGCTGTTTCAGCAGCGAACCGTCGTACGATTTACATCTCTTGGGAGCCCCCCTCCAGGGTTTGTCAAAATCAACTTTGATGAAAGTGTACGGGAAAGACTTGCTGGATCAGCCTTCATTATTTGTGGGACTGATGGAGCTATGCTGTCGGCGGGCGGTTTTGGTTCCTTAGATATTTCTGTCCCCATGGCGGAGCTTTATGCTGTGTGAGCAGGTATATCTTACTGTTCACAGACTACATGCTCACAACCTTTTTATTGAAGGGATTTCTTTCTGTTATATGTTGGCTTCAGTCAGATGGTTGTAACCCTATTCCTACCAATCCTCTTCTAAACGATATTTGGGCTGCTCTGCGCGGTTCTCGCTATGTCC
The DNA here is from genome assembly GCA_900491605.1 of Calamus simplicifolius. Classification (NCBI taxonomy): domain Eukaryota; kingdom Viridiplantae; phylum Streptophyta; class Magnoliopsida; order Arecales; family Arecaceae; genus Calamus; species Calamus simplicifolius. Next base: position 156,966 of record UESW01004242.1, read on the forward strand.
ACATCCGTCATATCTACTGAAAGCTAATGCAGCAGCTGACTGGATAGCGCGGCTATGGCTCATCACGCAGGATTTTGGACTTGAAATTAGGATGACCCCCTATCTTTCAGCTCTTAAGCAAATTTTGTACTCTGATATTACTGGGGCTGACTAGCACGAGGTTAATGTGATCGCCCATTTGTAACAAAAAAAAAAAAAAAAAGACAAAGCAATGCGTGCTTTTGGAACCAATGCACAGCAGCCAAATAACGGATTTATCCTTGCCGTGATGGGCACTTCTGAGGCGTTTACGTCGCACACGGTGCAAATGCTATCAATCAGTTAGACAAAAAGTTAACATCAATGGGGCAAAAACGTCACAGTTGCTATCCGGTATCAACTTTCTTTCAAATCTTTGGTTCAACATAGTTTGAAAGTTAGCAAGGGTAACTGATGGCTGATTTTGATAGAACTCCAGAACACCAACTACCATCATTTTCAACACCACTAACCTAAAAAAAATTACAGATTGACCCCTGTATAGTCTACCATATATAGCATAATCACATACAAGCAATCAAACACATAACAAAACGGTTCTTTCTTCATCAAGTTTGCTATACTGTACTGTTAGAGGAGGAACTTGCCGCTACTGAAACCGCATGCCTGCAACCAAAAGAACAAAAGCGCCGCATCATTCCTTTTGATCTTGGTCATTATGAAAGAAAAAAAATCAGTTAGGGCTGAAAAGAATTGCATGACATCTATATTAGAAGCGTGAACCAAGCAAACGACTATTAGAATCCATATCGCAATGAATAAAACTATCATGCTAGCCATCACCCTCATGTAGCAATGAACAAAGAAGCCTGAGAATTAAATTACAAAAATAGTCATCTTCTGTTCTTACAAACCGACTTTAAATGATTTTCTGAAAGTTAATCGCCCGACAAATTCTGAGTCAGGTACATGATCCTGCTGAGTATTGCATTTAAACTGGCACAAGCAAACCACAAGCGAAAAACTGATAGTCAGAATGTAGACACAAAGTTGCATTACAGAAAATGACATAACCACAGATACCGACTTTAATAAATCAAACTATGAACTGGTACAAAATAAGCCTAATGCACAATTGTTCAGGCTAATATGAAAAAGAAAAAGGAGCAAATTGAGAAATTTCAAAATATGCTTTTATTAATAAATTCCTGAGGTCTCTCTCTCTCTCTCTCTCTCTAGATCTCATTAAAAAAATTATGCCATGTCATCGTCTATCTCCTTCGCGATTGATGCAAACCTTGTTATTGCTACAACATTTTCATATGATTCTAAGCAAACATTTAGAAAAAGCAGATTTTGGATTATGAGTATGTTAAAAAATATAGGAATTCAATTTTCACCTGCATGCACATAGCGATATATCAGCATAACCATAGTCACATCTCGATATATCAGCTAGCCAAACTAAAGAATTTAGACAGAATTTGTGCCCAAATGAGCACCTGAGTTCATCTGATGCAGAAGACAATGATTTGCACGTTTCATTACATGCCATATATATTTGAAATTACACTCCTGCAGCACTGAAGCAGAACCACAGAAAACGTTCTGTCGCATGCATGCTGTCCATGTACATTATCTTTATGTTAGTTTTTCACATGGCAAACAAATCATCATCGCCATCATGACCCTCATCATAAAAATCATCCAAGGCTCTAAGCCTTTTCCTACACTATGTCAAGAATGATTTATAGAAAGATTGAGCGGATAAATAAATTAGAACAGCTAACAGTCCTAGAAGCATAACAGGCCTCCAACTAATTAAGCCAAAAGACAATAATAGATATCCATTGCATAATACATCAAAAATTATCCCCCAACACAAGGAACATGATGATGTATTCAGAGAAGGAGTGCCATATTAAGATGCAAAAGAAAGATTACACAAAGCATAGATGACCTAAGCAGTTAATGTCACCTGTGTCATGACTGCTTGACCAAATGGCCTGCCAATATCTCAGATAATCCAGAGGTAGGAAGGCTTTCGCATTGAAAAAGTTCTTGAAGTTTAGGGTCACACAGTATCAATTTGTTATCTGAATCCTGCAAGAGAATACAGCAAACACACTCCATGTTGAGACAGAAACCAACTCTAAGAGGAGCATCACTGAAATTACTCTCAAATAATACAAAGAAACACAGACTTAATCTCAAATTAGTTGAGGTCAGCTAAGAATATTAGCTAAAGATGTCTTGTAGAATTAGATAGATGCGTGCTTCTGTATGTGAACGTTTACACATGCAGATGTGTATATGATACTATCAAAAGCCAAAATGTTACCCTGAAACTTTACTCTTAACACTGTTGAAAAATAATAGAAATAGTGGTCCATGGTCTGAATATACAACATAAAAGTCCAAATATCTGTGCTCCACTTTAACCATAAAAAAGGATATTCTCAGCATAATAAAATTAACATTAACCTGTATATACCAAAACAGAAATATAAGAGCCCCAGTACCACGAGGGTCATACATATTCACCATTATTCTAACTTTTGGCACCTAAACTGGGAATTTTTTTCTAGGCTCTAAATAGATTGGTTTCTTAAAAGATTGCTTAGAAGGATCTCTGTATTGTGTTTGATACATCTTTATTACCTTGTTATAACAAATATGGTAATATATTTGGTTTTTTTAATATCAAACATGAAGCATTAAAATGATGTCATGAGTAAATTCAATTAAATAATAGCATAACATTAGTACAATAGATACCAGATCAACGTTTTAGCTGGAAATATTTATCAATCTTGTGCAACCTAGCCTTAGCTTAGCTAGGCACCCCTTTCCACATGGAAGATGTCGTAGGTTATGGAAGATGTGTAGGTTCAAAACCAGGTGGTGCATCCCCACCATAATTCTGACTGGAGGGAAAAAATCATAGTTTTGCATGAATACATTATGGGTGTTTCTAGTACCATAAATGCAAGATCATGATCGAGGAGAATTATGATAAAAGATCAGTGGTGGTATTGATGCCTGGTTACCTTTTCCCAGCCCTGACAATGAACACATATATTTTATATCAGGTGGATGGAGACAAAAATAAATAAATAAATAGCATGCCAGATTATATCACATCTGAATTTTGCATAGCAAAGTCATACAAAAATAACATGTGATTCAGGTTGTGGGATTGCATTTTACTATTCATGAAACCACTAAGAGCATTAGGAAAAGAAACTGAAACAGATAAAAACAGATAAAAACAGATGAGTTTATAGATGAATGTGTTAAGTGCAAAAACTAGTGACGGGCACTGAAGCTTTCATTCAACTTCACAAGCACTAGTGGAGGCTCTGGATTTTTATTACTCAGGAACCTGAAAAAATCATAGCAGTCCTCTTTGTCAACAAGGTATATGTAGGAGGAGGAAGATAACCAGCGGAAGGTATGATATCTAGACATTCCAAGTCAAAGTTAGTGTTGACATGAAGTTTAGTCAAAAATATGATATACCATATGGGTGCATATCGCCTTGTATCAGGGCCTCCACTTAACCAAAGGAGAAAAAAATAGATAGATTAAAACTCACCAGGTACTAAGAGTGATCCTGATTATGACAAATTTTGTCTTAAAAAAAAAAAAAACAAATTCTATGCAATCAGAACACCCAATATTTCCCTAAGCTCCAGTCAAAAAAGAGTTGTTTGGGAGGGAGGAGGCTGGTCAAAAGTTCCACCATATTTATCTGTGAAGAAATAGATGTTCCCCATAATATTTTTGTTCCTTTTGTCACTCTTTTTTTCGAGGGTGGACTCACCACCTGATATTGAGGCGAAATAATGTCCCACAAGTGCAAGCAGAAGCTTGCATATGAAAAATCATGGAGAAAACAAACACAAAGGTTACGTATCAATAATTAAAAAATGCATAACTATTGCATATGATCCATACCTCCAGCTTGTTAGCTTTTATGTAGCCCCAAACACGCCTCAAAGCCTCAGTTTCAAGCATTTCCCTTTCTTCAGCACCAAAAAATTTAGCCAATGCATCAGAAATAACCACAGGATATGGACCGCCATCAGGTTCAGCTGTGGCAACCGCATCTTCGGTCTTTAATTTTTTAGAGTCTCGTTCCGCATCCTCTGCAAGAATAAGAAATAGATCCAATTTTATCCCCAATATCATGCCTTACAGTGTACATCCAAACGGGCCACGAACTTGTGGTTTCAAGTGGAATTATGTGCTTAGCTAACAGCTTGTTCATCTTAAACATGTCGGTACAGTCTGTCTCAAAAACTACACGAAGTTCGTCATTGCATATGATCTTCCTCCTGTTATTAGGATCTTGCAGATTGTTTTTCCTGATATACGCCCATAGCTGCTTCACAATCTGAGTGAAATAAGCATGATTAATATTTCCAAATATACAAACACTAGGTTCTCAAGTGAATCAAGTGGAAGAAGAAAGAACCAAGCGCTTCAAAGAAAATTGGTTGAAAATAGAACCTGGGTTCTTGGCATGGCTGCCTCGCCAACAATGGCCTGAAGTTCAGGTGAAACACCACACAATTTATTTAGACCCCCTGGGCCACCCCTTCTTTTAACTCCAGTGGAAGCGCTGCAATAAATCAATAAAATACAGAAGACATCAAAATGTGTAGAAAGCATGGAGTCCAATGCAAGTTGGTACAAGGTCAAGTCAATATGAGTTATCTCCTGAATTTGTAGAAGATCAAAACGTGCAGCTGATTTGGAAAAGATCAAAATGTAAAACTGATATTAAGGAAATACAGATTTAGGTCTTTCCTTAATCCATCCGTTGTTTTAGAAAATCATGAGTACAGTATGACCTAATTCTAGGATTTGATTTTAGTTTGAAATTTCTACGTAGTATATAATCTTGCATCGCTTTCAAAACTTTCCATCTTGCTTTATATGTAAGAATAGACTTACCCACAAATTCAGGGTGAATTATGTATGAGCTATTTTCTTTTCTTAGTAATTCCAGGTTATCTTTCTTCTTTCTTGATCACTTTCTCTCCCTATATGGCAGGGTTTTACAATTGAAATTAATGAAGGTTCCCTCACCCTATGGATTGAAGAACCAGTACCCACTAGTCCATACCAGCTCTACTGCATCAATGAGATATGGTACCAATACACACCTCGCTACATAACCAGATCAATGCATGCGTGACATCTCAATTCTACTGTACAAGCCCCAGTAGGCATACTGTGCATCGACACAGCACCATAGAGGTAAGATACCACTACATATAATGGAACTGCCATACTGGTACTTTAAACATTGCTAGATATAGCTATGTTTCACATGACTAAACAAATGCACGTACATGAACAAGAGAAAAAGATCCTGCCATATTCGTATAGACGATTTATTATTTTCAAGCACAATTTCCATCTAGGAAAGACCCAGTTCAACAGCCATGATGTGGATTGAGACATCAGCCACATCATGAGCCAGATGGTATTAGACAGTTTATAATATGTTGCCAGTCTTTTCTTCATGTTCCTAGTCACTACAATTACTTCATTTAACCATCCATGGGATAAAAGGGAAAGGAGAAAGCAATAAAAAGAAATTGTTGATAATGGATAATCAGAGTAATCATGACAGCAAAAATTACGATCTTACCAATCATCATTCCTTGCAATTTAACAGAGGGTAGGTGAATCAAAAAAGGGACTTAGTCATATATCCTGGTGGAACAATAAAATAGAAGAGGAGTTAATTCTGGTACACAAGTAATGTGTTTTGACTTATGGATGTCCTACATTTCTTAGTTGCATTTGAAGTCCACAATTATCTAATATTTTTCGGTCCAGAAATGGTAGAATTCTTAAAGTCAATTTTCTACTTTAAATACAAACCTTCGGTGAGTTTTAAGAAATTAAACGATTCCATTGGCTTAAGCAAACACAAATTCGTGAGCTCTTAACTTATATTCTGGTAGTTTCAATATTGATTTTAAGTCCTGATTGGGTGATATTTAGTGTCTGAGAGACCTGTGTGGTAACACAGGTTGACATTAAGCAAATTTTGGGTCTTTTTAGATGAGCTTCCATAAAAAATCCAATAAAAAATTTAGCAATTTTTGTTATCTTCTGCAATAGAAAGAACTTGGCTTCAATAAAGAGCTATTTTTCTCGAAAAATATCAGTAGTGAGATGGCAATTTTTTCCCCTAACAGTGACATATTGTAACAGTTCTGCTACAAGTTATTGAAAAATTAATTTATACATTTACACAAGCTAAGTCCTCAAGCAATTTACCCACATCAAAAAATTATGGCTAGAATAATTACACACTAGAACCCAAACACATGCGCGTGTCTGAAAAAAAATTAAATGCTATAAATCATGATTGAAGTATAAATATTTAATCCATTAAATAATCAAATTCCTTTTTTCAATATATCTCCCTTAAATGCTTGTTTTCTACAAATATCACCCCCTTCACATTCAAAGGAGAGGGATGCAAGACTGATCGATAATTTCATAATTACATTTAGGCTTCAATTACCAGTCATCTTGAAAAGAGAAAGATACCAACTATTGATCAGTTAATTTCTTTAACAGATGGTATAAAAGTTTCCTGAAAAAAGTGAGAACATATAAAAGGAAAGGGGATAAACATCTGAATTTTCATTCCTGTAAATGGATGGGAATGATTAATTTGTTGGTAGCAAGATACTAACTGAAACCAAATGGGGTACATCAGTGAGTGTGTGTGTGTGTGTGTGTGTGTGTGTGTGAGTGCATGCATGTGTGAGAGAGAGAGAGATTTAATTAGGTTTAAATTTCTCATTTAAGCCTCTGAAATTACAAAGGAGATTTGCCAAGGTGAATAAATAATACGGGCATTTCCATCCAAAAAGATAACAGATGGAATCTACCATGGCTCTAACAAATACCTTACCAAAGTTGTTATACTAGAATAACTAGAAAAAAAAAGGCTCATTATTTAATATTCTCTCTTTCCAAGCTCCATACCGCCAGACCATTTAGTTTATTGATAAATTCCAACATGCTTGTATGATGGTCATGTTTAAAGGAAATATAACGACCTAAGATTCACCCAAAAAGACTAGTCAAGGTACTGTCTGAATTCCTTAACTCTACATAAGTAACCAAGATTTATCCAGCACACAAGCAATATAGGATAAATACACACTTCCATAAGTCCTCACATATTTTCTCCATTTAGGTATGTTGCCAAGCTAAAGGTTCAATTTGAGCAAATCTAATCACAAATATCATGAACTGCCCATGGTTAGCCACAAAAAAAACCCATATTACCATATATACTGCTCACACATGGGCCATGAGCTGGGTTCACTCCAATTTTATTTGTAATGACCTAAGACTTGACCTAAAAAGACTAATTAGGTGGTATTGTTTCGATTCCTTGGTCTTGTATAAGTAGATAAGATCTACCAATTACTCAACCAATGTGGGACTAAACATATACTTGCATAATTTCTTCCAGGAATCTAACATCAAAATTTTTGAATGCAATTAGGCAAAATTGGCCTATTCTTATCGAGCTTGAAAACCAAAAAACCTCCAACAAAACAACTATAATAAGGCTAAGCATGAAGGCCCTAGGTACAACCCAACCATGACCTAGACATGCTTTAAAGGCCGTATAACTAATTGACTGCATTTTGGTTACTGAAGTTTTAAGCACTAAAGAACTCACTCCATTTCCAAAAGTAAATATGGCTAATATATTCAGCCTATATGGATGATCAATCCAACCTTTAGCAAGCAATTTATTAACACTAAACCTACAATTTGCAATTTCTTATTCAATTAGAAGCATCTAAGAGTATGGTCAAAAGAATTTCGAGAGAAAGGAAGATTCTTTTTAGGCATAGAAGAGTTCCTGGAGATGTTTAGGCATACAAGAGTTTGAGATGTTTTGAAAAGACATTTTATATAGAAAAGGTTAAAATGGCTCTATGGAAAGATTAGATCAAGTCCCTCTAGAATGGTGGATTCAAAATATTTGAGCTTGAATCTGCAAGATATGTGCTAAGACCTTCTAGGCATTTAGATGACAAGCATGTATCAGTGAACTTATTTTCATATTGCCTAATTTATAATTTACTTCGTGATACCCAGTATCTAGTATGATGGTGACCATTATATTAAGTTAAGAACTTAAGATAGCACACAATATGATGATGGTAATAAGAGATTTGGGGTTCTCTCTAAGATGTTTGGAGGAAGGAAACAAAACAAGTTCTATTAACAACAAATTAGATCAAGAGAGCAAGCCCCTTCAGATGTTGTATCATGGTCTTTTGACCAGGATTAGGAAAAAAATTAGAGCTTAGATCTTATAGATAATTATAAAAGTATGTACAAAACAATATTATTTCCACACTTCTTTATATTATAAAGATAAGTAGGTACTTCACACTTGGTGTAACAGTAACTGTTGTATTAGATTGCATCTGTATTCAGCTTTACACATGTACATTTACTTTTATAGTTACAACATTGCTTTTTTAAGCTTTGATAGTTTCAAGGTCACAAATTGAAAGTTTAGACCCATATATCCAAAGATATAAAACAATAAAGTAAAAGTTTCACTCCCTTTTTCTCTTCTCTTTGTGTTTTACCTTTCTTCCTCAATCTTATTGAATGAAAAAGCAAAAAATGACAAGCCAACAAAAATGAAGTTTTTGAATGTTGACAAACATCAATCAGCTTCTGTGCAGATGTTCAGTAATTTGTGTCACCTCACAAGCCATAATGGTTAAAACATTATGTACATAGCAAGGTAGGATGCAATTATAGATTATAGAACATGGACAGAACTTTACTCCTTGTAGTGAACCTGAACACAAACATAAACTCACCATCTAACTGTATTCTAAACAATCTCTCCCACAACCAACTTGGACTCTTCAACCAATATTCTATATGCAAAATAGTTAATCAAAAAGGATTAATTAATCCGATCTCCATGGGATAACTCAGAGAAAGTTCCACTATCCAAAACTGTGAGGAAATTTTTTGATCCCAATCATTGAATGTGACCTATTCATCTCATTTCGTTCTTTCTATGTGATTCAATTGTTAAGCAAAAACTCCATCCCCACGTCACAGCTGCAACGACACACACACACAAAGATAAATAAATAAATAAACGAATTTATCAATTTCCAATCAGATTGAGTAGTGAGTATGGTCACAAGACTGATTCTGATTCAAGAAAAACGTGGTTTCTTAGGAGCTGAACCGAAATATCCAGCCTACCACCTCACCCACTCAATTCCTCATTTTTGAATAGAGAAACAAAGAACAACTATTTTCATCCATGGAAAAGAAGATTTCGGAAACGAGCACATGACAAAACCTACTTCAAATAGTTACACGGTTAGAAGCGTAAAGGAGACACCCTTCCATTAGAAACTCAAACAGCAAACCTAATTCCATCCTCACAAAAGAGGATTGCTGCAAGATAAAGCAAAGCTGATAGAAAAAGGACTAGTAGCTAAAAAGAGGCACCTTTCCTTCGGGACCACCGAGGCCGCAGGACGTACATTGGCGGGGGCCCCCTGGGGCGGCTGCTGGAGCTGCTGCTGGAGACGGTAGGCGGCGACGACGGCGGCGGCAGGGAGGGGAGGGGGGTACTGGTAATCGAGCCCGGGCTGGTGGGTGAAAGGTACCGAGACAGGGGGCGGGACTCCCTGCTGAAGGGGGTGGAGGAGGAGATGGCGCTGGTGGTTAGTCGGCGTCGGGTGCGGGGGGCGAGGGGGGCCGAGGAGCAGCTCGATCTGGTCGCGGATGAAGCCGGCCTTGTGGGAAAGGTCGAGCCCTAGCCTGGCTTCGACCTGGCGGACGACGGCGCTCAGGTTGGGGCCGGCGGCCGTGGCGGGGTCGGACTGGCGCAGGAGCGACTCGACGCAGCTAGCGATCTCCTGGTCGGAAACCATGGCAGCCGGCCGGCATGTGTCGGCGATTTGACGGCGGAGGGCGAAGGCGCGGAGCAACGAACTCAAATCCCTCTCCCTCCCCGCCCTCGGCCCTGACACACACTCTCTCTCCCTCTCTTTCTTTCTCTCTCTTCGATTTCCCGTAAGTTATATTATAAATAGGATAAATGGATCGATGAAATGCCTCCCCGCGCTGCCCAGAAACGATTGGTTTGGTTTGGTGGGGGAGCTTCTGAATACACCTCAAAAATTACTCTCCGCACACATAATTTTTTTTAAAAAAAAAATTAAATTACTCTTTACACGGACATATTTTCTCTTTCTTTTACAGTAAAAAAAAGAGCAAGAAAGAATTTTAACGTAGAGAAGCAAGGCTCTATTTTTATTCTCTCTCCTTCTCTATGAAAAGCAAAAAAAAAAAAAAAAAAAAAAAAAAAAATAAAATAAATAAATAAAGAAAAATGCCTTTGTTTGATCTAATAGGGAACAAGGCCTTTGCTCAGCCTGGTATAGCTGAATAGTGAATCTGATATTGTGTGACTGAATAGAAGCCTTTGTCCGGTCCATCAAGATTGAACAGTCCTCATAGGCCGAACAGATTTAGACAGCTGGATCGATTTCATAAGGGAATTCTCTTCACTGTTTTTGCTTGAATGATGCTTTTCGACCAGATTTAGAAAAAACACGATAGCAACATAGGCCCAAAAATACGACAGCAACGCAGGTCGGTTGATGCTGTGTTTGTGCATAGAGATGGGTATTGGACCATGCTTGGTACGGCATGATTTAGATTCGTCAGGCCGATCAACTTAACGGGTCATGCTCGGGCCTATTAAAATTTTTGATGGCCCGGCATGGCACGTGGCCCATTTTGAGCCACGGGCCATGCACGGCCCACCATAAGCCGTGCATGAGCATTTTTTTTAATAAAATTATTGGCTCGGTCTTTTTATTTTTTTAAAAAAAATAATCGTGCCAATGGCCCTGATGCCATGGGGCAAATTTTTTTTTAAATTATTGGCTCAATCTTTTTATTTTTTTAAAAAATAATTTCTACATTATTTTCTTCAAAAAAAATTTATTGGCTCAACCTCAGCTAAGTGACAAAGGATTGGGTTGGTACCTTTCAAAAGTAGATATCATATTGTCTCTTGTAATTTTTTTTTTCTTTAGATGAAGTTATTGAGATAGCTTTGACCACCCGAGACCCTCGGTGCTTGAATACATGGATGAGATACTCGCAGTTGTTGCAAATAAAATAGTTAAATTTTAGTGCTTTTTATTATTTTTTTAAATAATAAAAGTTTTTAAGCAAAAGTTATCCAAAGGTTCGTTTTTAACTTTTTACACGTTTAGTTGCATAAAAATAGTTTTAAAAATAGTTTCTTATATGTAATTAGAGGTGATCATGCATGAAAAAAATGCAAATTTGACTCTCATATCTTTAAAATGAAGATAAAATTATCAATGTAAAAAATTATAACTCTATTAAAATTTATTTTTTTTAAATTCATAATTTGAAAAATTTTATAAAACAATATTGCATCATGGAATATCAAATATACAATAATAGCCCATAGTTTCAGAAACAACACCAAATAACATAAAGTATTAAATTTTTATTATGCACTTATCTTTTATATATATATATATATATATATATATATATAATACATTCTTGCAAATAAACAAAAAGCATGGAGTTAATATTGTTATTTAGTCAAAATAATAGCAATGATAACTAAAAAAAAGATATTTTTTATATAATAATTAGAATTTTATTTATGAAACGGTCATATGATGAAGATCAAATAAAAAATCTAGATGTATTAGCTTGGTGGAAGAGTGTTAGAAATTAATATCTTGTTATGTCTGCGGGATATTTTAGCTGTGTCGATGTCTATAGTAGCATATGTCCATAATAGCATCGGAATCTGCTTTCAATGCAGGTCGGTGTGTTATGGACAAAAAGAAAAATAGGATGACGGGCGAGACGGTTGAAATGCTTTTCTGCTTCAAAGATTGGTTGGATGCTGAGACGAGGCTTCAAGATAAAGATGGACATGACGATGATAATGACACAAATACTATGAGTCATCTTTATTTTTATAATTATATATTTTTATTTTTGTAATTATTAAAGTGAGTCATCTCTATTTTTTTCTCTTTTCTTATTGTATTATAGAGGTCAGGCCTAGCCCCCTCCCTTCACGGATAGGGGTCTATGCCAAACCCTCCATAATTAAGATGGATTCATATTAATAAATTCTTTTATTTCTAATATTTTTTTAATTTATTAAAAAAATATTTTTTTTATTTAAATTTTTATTAGACTATGATGGAACATGTCAATTTTTTTTGCGTTCGATACGGTATGGCTTAATGATCATGCTAGCATGATCCGATACTATAGTAGTACCGAATCGTATTAAGCATGATTTAATTCGTATAGGATTATGCCGCCCATAGATTGGCACAGCTCAGTGCCCCATCACCGGTTGTGCACCGCAGAGGATTCTGACCGAAGAGGCGAGTCTTGGACGATGGAAGAAGAGGGGCATTATTGTCACGTAAAGGTTAACTCAGCCCTCTCCGAGCGCCCCTGGCCTTTCGTTTCTTCCTTGTCTCCAACCTCGTCTCGAACCCCATCAAAAAAGGATATAAAATCCTAAACGAGAAAATGATGCAACGATGCCTCTCCTTCGTCACCTCCACCCACATGGACCTGGTTGGAAATTACCCCCGCCTGCATTTCGCTTATGAAGTCCGCGTCCTCGGTGGTTCAATCCCGTTGGGCTCCACCGCTACATTTTCTATTCCCTATTGAACAGATTCTAATTTAGCCACTTAGATGAACTACTTTAATTAGGAAACTGAGATCTTTTAGTTTTTGATAGGATTAGAATACTACTACTACTTCTTGTAGGACTCTTATTTTGATTTATTCTTTTACCATGTTGATCGTATCCTACTCCTTTTGCTGTTAGTGTTCTATTTTTTTATAAAATTCTTAAAATCCAGTCCACGCGATGCGCTCATACTCTCTCACACCATCTGAGGTCCTAGATTTTTCCTGCCTTCCAGAGCACGAGAGCGAGAGTTTCCAACCGGCCATGGCTCCAGTTAGGGGGCGGCGACGGCAGCGGTGGCGACTGTCATAGCGAGAAACCCGCCGGATATCCATAAAGAACCGCACACAGCACATCTGCAAGAAAGCGAGCGAGCTCTCAACCTTATGTGACGTCGACCTCGCCCTTGTCTGCTACCCCCCAGGCCCCTCCGGCCCCGCCATCTGGCCATCGGATCGTTCCAAGGCGGAAGAGGTCATCCGTCGCTATGTCGACGCACCCGCCAACAAGAAGCATGACAGTGATGGATTTCCTCTGAGCTGTCATGAAGACAATGTCGCTGATCATGAAGCAATCTCTATGATCTCAGAGGGAGAAATCAGGGAGATCAAACCACCTGTAGGCTTTGTGGGAGGCACTTCCCCTCCATGAAGTCATTGCATGGTCACATGAGGCAGCATAAAAGAAACTGGAGAGGAGTAAGCCCACCACCTGAAGAGAATTACACCCTAGCCCAATGTTAATACCAACACGAAGGTCTAGCCCACCAGCTAAGAATGTCAGTAGTTCCAATCCAATGTCGCCACCATTCAAGTGGTCCATGACTGGAAAGAGAGGTAGAAAAGCCAAAGAAGCAGCTACCAATCCCATGCATGAAGAAGACGGTAAAGAAGTTGCCAATCCTATGCATGAAGAAGAAGGTAAAGAAGCTACAAATCCCTTGCATGAAGAAGACGGTAAAGAAGCCGCCAATCCCATGCATGAAAAAGAATCAGAGGAGCCATTGCTGAGTGGTACTTACGATCTTCTATTTTTAGCCAATAATTCCCCTCAGGCTTTAACTCCAGAAAGACAGCCAGAGGATGGAAGCTCTTTACCATATGATTCAAGAATCATGAACAATGGGGATGATCTAAAAATCAGTAGACAAGCAGACTCCATGGATGCGAGAGCTGCATCAATCATGCATGAAGAAGAATCAGAGGAGATATTGCCGAGTTCTACTAACGATCTTCAATTTTTTGCCAATAGTTTCCCTCGGGCTTCAACTCCAGAAAGACAGCAAGTGGATGGAAGCTCTTTACCATATGATTCAAGAACCGTGGACAATGGTGATGATCTAAGAATCAGTAGACAAGTAGACTCCATGGATGTGAAGCTGCATCAATGAACGACGTAGATAACATTGAAGGCTTGAATCAGAGCATTAAAAAGTCGGAGACGGTCTGCAATAAATCAGAAGATGCATCAAGCTTTCAATCAGAAACCAGTAAGCCGATGGAGGACTTGGAAACAGCGACAGGTGTATTCACGGTTACACATCAAAAGCAACATCAATGCACCACCTGCAACAAGGCTTTTTCTTCTCCCCAAGCACTGGGGGGTCATGCAACCAGCCACTGGAAAGGGAAGAGAAATTCAGAACAGCGAATGGAAGAGGTAAAGCAAGCACAAGGCTCCAGTTGCCAAGGTGGTTTGCCCATGAAAGCTTTTGTTGCGAAGCATCATCGGTGCAATATTTGCAGCATGGCGTTCCCAACAGGGCAGGCTCTTGGTGGGCACAAGCGGAAGCACTGGCCAGGTCCTCCTCATGCTGAGAACTCCATTGCGAACTCATCAGGTGTGCCGCTAAGAGAGCATATCTTATAGATCTCAATAAGCCACCAGAGCCCAAAGAGGATGAAAAAATGTAGTGCTGGTCGCGCTGTAGCTGTAGCTCGCAGGACTTGGGTTAGAAGATGTAGCGGAGTATCGAAGGCAGAAGCCTGCATCCAATTTTAAATAAAAGCATGCGAAGTTTAGATAATTATTTCTAGTCCAGTAGTATAAAGTTTTGTCAGTTTTAAGGATGATTTGTGGAAAGAAATGGAAAACCCCATTAGAGTATATATTGCTCTGTTGCTTGATTTGTATTAAGAATCTAATTGGTTTCTCTTCCATCGTATCATGACTTCTCAAATGTTTTTATTTTTTTTCAAATTTTTTTTTCTAAAAAAAAATAATGTTCCATTGTTGCTAGATCTGAAGCTTATATCTAGACCAGCTTGGTCCGGCCTCGCCATTGGACCTATGTTACTAACAAGATTCTTCAATCTCAATGAACTAATCCTATATTTCACCTAAATCATTTATTTTTCAAGGCTCCATAATCTCAAAGAGCTTATCTTATCATAAATTCAAAATTTCCCCTGATTTGAGATCCGAATAAGATTTTCTTAGATACTCAAACTTAGATTGGGTATGAATGTTTTATTTTTCAAGGTTGGTCTCAATTTAAATTGGATCTGTTTTTGTCCAGGCCCATCTCACTTGCCTATTTCTGATGGCTAAATCGAAAATTCTTTTCAAATCATTTTATAGAATTAAAGGTAGGTACACATGAGGCCAAAACAAATCGCAACTGAATGACGGTGTGTAACCACTAGATAATGATAAAAATTAAATGAAAATTAACTGACTTAGATAATGATAGAAAGATTCATTAAATTGCTAATGCTATCCGATATATGTATATGTATATGTATATATATATATGTATAGGTATGTTGGTAACTCACCAGACGGGTGTGTAGTCGTGCCTCACGACAAGATGGCTCAAGCGTGAGTTATCTGGCAAGCCAACGCATCTGCAAGGTGCGGAGTCGTGCGCGCTAGGAGGGTGCAAGACCCGAGCGTCACTCTTTGTAGAGCTCTTGTTAGGGACGTGAGGAGTGCTAGCCGAATTGGGCTATATCTTGTAATCCAGAGTTATATATATTATACTTTGGTTGGGGGCTTTGTCCTTGGGAAGGAAGGTTTTTTGTAAACCTCGTCTTTGTGATGTGTTGATTGTCTGTGCTTTGTAAAAAAAATGGGTATAGGCTGGTTAGGGAAAAATCTTTAATGCCATCATCGTGGTTGCGAAATAGAAAAGAACAACCCGGTGACAGTAACTATATAGGCCAAAATTATATATTCATCAATACTTTGTTATTTCATAAAGGTTAGACCATTTTAAAGGATTTAAAGGGATATAATTGTATAAGCTAGAAAACAAGTAATTTAACTAGCCCTCCCCTGGTCATCACTACCGTCATTTCCCAACCACCTCAATCCCATTGCCTTTTGTGGCCGTTGATAAATTGTGAACGCTTATTTTACACCGTGTTATTTGTACATTCATAACTAGAACTCCCACCAACTCTTGAGTCTTGACCTCAATGCTTACGCCGGGGCTCCTGAATCTTTGCTTTAAATAATGTTTTAAAAAATATTTTAAAAATAATTAAAAAAATTATTCCTCAAAACACCATAGAACAAGCTCTATGGGATGCCTTGTGGATTATTTGTTAATTAAATACGACGGAATCATTTGTTCAGAAAATTTTATTTTGAAATCATCCACGATTTTGGCTACATTATTTCAACTTTAGAATTTGATTCCAGTGAAATTATTTTTAATGATTTAAAAGTTATTGTTGTCGCCGGAATCCGCTCTCCGACTCGGACGCGTCCGGTCTCCTAATCGAGCTCCCTCCTGGGCGGACCTGCAAGGAAGCCTACACACGGGAGGCGCTGGGGGTGGTCCTTCACGGAAGACCTCCGACGCTCAAGTCAGTAAGGGACCGACGGGCAACAAGATGAGAAGAGAAGGCTCTCGCCGGAGAGTTCCTCTAGAGAGCTCTGGATAGAGCAGCAATGGCGGAATAGAGGGCTAAAACGGTAGAGTGAGCAAGTGCGCAGAGAGAAAAGAAGGGGAATAGTGTCCGAGAATGCGCGCGTACCTCAGGGGATCTGGAACTGCAGTATTTATAGAGGATCACCTGATCGTTAGGGAGGAGCGTCGTGGGCCCGAAGGCCGTTGGGATTCGAATCCAGTTTGTTATGGGTCTGGTAGGATCTGTATCCGGTTAGTTAGTGGATCGACGGCTGGGAGAGCTTGTTGCTGCTAGGGATTTGACGGGGGCGTAGGTCCCAAGGTGTTAGGCTCCCTTAGGCCACTTTCTGATATGATTTCGCTTAGGATCTCGGAGTTTGGGCTTTCCCGCGTCGAATTCTGCGGAGGGGGTAGTGTCGCTCGGACTGAGCTGAGCTAAAACGGCAGCCTGGCAATCAGGGCCAAGGAGGGAGATAGGTCGGTTAGAAGAACCGACAGACGAAGGTCGATAGCTCGGCTGGGGCCGAGAGACGGGATAGGTCGGCTGGAGGAGCCGATAGACGAAGACCGATAGCTCGGCTGGGGCCGAGAGATGGGATAGGTCGGCTGGAGGAGCCGATAGACGAAGACCGATAGCTCGGCTGGGGCCGAGAGACGGGATAGGTCGGCTGGAGGAGCCGACAGACGAAGATCGATAGCTCGGATGGGGCCGGGAGACGGGATAGGTCGGCTGGAGGAGCCGACAGATGGAGGTCGATAGCTCGGCTGGGGCCGAGAGACGGGATAGGTCGGCACCTCGAGGACCCCTGGTTCGGTGAGGGGCTGGAGCATCTCAATTAACCGTCCTATCCTTGGTGGGCATCGCTCAATCGAACGGAATCAGGGCTGACCTTAGACGCGTGCATGATTAATGACGCATGATGATTTTACCCCCAACACATGCCCTCCACTCCCTAGTCCGAAGTGTAACTTTCGGATATAGGGAGTAGAATTCTGGAGCAATCTTATTTAGGGGACGTGTCATTCGATCCTCTGTAGAGGAAGTGTTTATCTCTGTGTAGGTTAGAGAAAGGCCTGGGCGGCCCTCTTGCTGAAGTAAAATAAGGTGCTTTAGTTGCACTAGAGTGTCCGAGAAATTATCCGGCTGGGACGAAGCTTTAGTGTTGTATCACTCGGATTGGCCGAGGCTGCAGAAATATATCACTCAGTCTTCGGCCGAGGCTTTTGATAATAAGAGATGCACTCCGGCTCTGGCCGGGGCTTTTGATAACAAGAGATGCACTCCGGCTCTGGCCAGGGCTTTTGATGATAAGAGATGCACTCTGGCTCTGGCCGGGGCTTTTTATGACCTGCCTCTCATTGTAATTTTATGGATGAATTTATTACTCGGTTGTTGCCGAGTCTTCAGGAATATATCACTCGGTCTTTGGCCGAGGCTCTGAAATTTATTACTCGGTTGTTGCCGAGCCTTCAAATAACAAATTACTCGGTGTTGCCGAGCCTTCCCAAGATGCTACTCGGTTGTAACCGAGGCTTCAAATATTAATTGCTACTCGGTTGTGACCGAGGCTTCAAATAATTACTCGGTGTTTCAGGGCCTTCAAGTAATAAATTACTCGGTGTTGCCGAGCCTTCAAATAATAAATTACTCGGTGTTGCCGAGCCTTCAAATAATTACTCGGTGTTTCCGAGCCTTCAAGATTATATTTTACTTGGCGCTGCCAAGGTTCGGAGACCGTTACTCGGTTGTAGCCGAGCCTTCAAGATTATATTTTACTTGGCCGCCAAGGTTCGGAGATCTTGTTGCTCGGCCAGCCGAGGTTTGGAGAATTTGTTGCTCGGCCCAGCGAGGTTCGGAGAATTTATTGCTCGGCCCAGCCGAGGTTCGGAGGATTTTTTTACTCGGCCCAGGTTCGGAGAATTTGTTGCTCGGCCCAGCCGAGGTTTGGAGAATTTGTTGCTCGGCCCAGCCGAGGTTCGAAGAATTTTTGCTTGGCCCTGCCAGTGCTCTGCCGTTCCGCAGGCAAATCGGTTTTCTTTTTGCCAGAGTTGATAATATGGCTCTGTAGGGAGCAAAAAGTTGTTCTGGTGCTTTCCGGAAGGCTTTTATGGCGTTGGTCTTTTTTCCAAGCAGGTCATTTTGGCGTACGGCGCACGCACCCGTTCACCATTGGAGGATGTCGCTTTTCCTGAGGGATTTCCCAGGCCTGCCCTGCGTCCGTAAGATCGGCGGGCGGTTTTCCACGCTCAAGATTCGTGATTTGGGGTCAAAGAGGATCTTTTGGCATGCGTCACGGCTCAGGGGACGCATTTGGCGCGCAGCAAAGGGCGCTTCTTTCATCCTGGGGGGCCATGTGGCGTTGAGGATCATGTTTCTCAAGCCGCTCCTGGTTTGTTTTCTCCTATAAAGAGGGGAAAAAGAGACCGTGTTGGGCCATCCCGGAGCTTTCTTTACCGTGAGAAGTTGTGAGAGCTTCCATGATGCTTGTTTCCTTGGAGTTCAGGGAGGGAGGATTGAGCTTCCCTTTTGTGGGTCGTTCTCCCCGGAAGGTTGGGGTGATGAAGGAGCCGCTGAGGGGCAGCTCGTCCTCGAGGGAGGAACTTCGGAGATCACATGGAGAGCGCACAGGAGGTCCGCAGGGAACACATGGAGAGCGCACATACGCGCTTCCTGTGTGTCCTTTGTGGTTCGCCATGGGAGACGTAGGGGGGAAGCACATGTGAGTTCCCATGACTCATGTGAACTTCGCCTCCTCTCCCTGGCTCGGACGCCTAGGCTCCTCCGCCCGGGGGTCCCTCGGCTCCGCAAGGAGGGAGGTGAAGGTGTGTTGCTAGCTGCATTGCCTTTTGACTCGGGCAATGGGAGCTGTACACACTCGATCTGGGGAGTTCCCCTCAGAACCAGCATCCACGGGTCTGCGCCTCTCTTTGGATCTCTTGGCCCATCCAGAGGACCCATGGGAAGCCGGTCCCGCTCGCTATCCGGGCAAGCTGACTGGTTTGTGGTTTGTCTGATTTCTTGGGTCAGACGCCGAAGTATCGTCGTTAACCGAAGCTGGCTTGGGGCAGTTCGGTCGAGCTATGAACTCATTTTATTTCCTGTGCTTTGGTGCACTTGTAACTCCTCTTAGGAGTTTGTAGTTTTTCTTGCGATGAGGTAATAAAGAAATTTTTCATTCCTTCTTCGTTTGGTCCCTGTCTCTTTTGTGCCGGGAAGTTGTTATTCTCGTGATGTATTTTGTATTGTTGCATGCTTCGGCACTTGTTTGGTTCTTTTTGAGGGCAGGGTACAGTGATTATGCTTAGTTCGGCCGGGGCTTACGAGTGGCCCAATCCGAGCTAAGTTTGGAGAACGCTTAGGTCGGTCGGGGCTTGTGAGCGGCCCGAATCCGAGCTAAGTTTGGAGAAGGCTTAGGTCGGCCGGGGCTTGTGAGCTGCCCAAATCCGAACGTAACCTGGGGGAATACTTAGGTCGGCCGGGGCTTGTGACGAGAGTGGTTACCAAAGCGGCGACACGTGGCGGGATTTTGTGTCGGTGGCTCGGGGGCCGATGGCTAGAGCAGGTAGATTTTCTTGCTTGGAGAGTTTAAATACCGATGGGGGGCCGGTTATCGTCAGCCATTTCATTCGACGACCTTTGCTGGCTTGATACGGGCTTGTGCCAACAGAATGGCTTCCAAGGATGGCGGAGGGTCATTCGGAGCACCAGCCGACGATGCCAATACTCGCTGGGGGGCTCGTAGGAGCCGTACTCAGACTGTCGTCGACGGGGAGGTCCTGGCCTCCTTGTTTGCGAGTCGGCAATGACTCCAGAAGGCGACCGAACAATACGTGATTGCCTCAACTAGGGAGATTATGCATCTCCGTGCGATTAATGATCACCTAGAGAGGCGCGTGGCGTCTCTCCAACAGCAGGTAGTAGCCCTGCGGTGGATCAGGGAGAACGGTCGGCAGTTCTGGGACAAACGATAAGCCCCTGTGAGGCTGATGTATTTTTCGTTTCTTTTTATCGCTCCCTTTTTGATGAATGAAAGAGTAGTTTACGTAGCCCTCGCGTTCATTTTTGTTTTTGAGATGTTCACCTTCGTTGTGCAAGTCCTTCAAGCGATTAACTTCCTCGGGGGTAATCGACGAGCAGTCGGTTTTCGTGCTTTTCGCTATCGTGCATCTCTTATCATCAAAAGCCCCGGCCAGAGCCGGAGTGCATCTCTTGTTATCAAAAGCCCCGGCCAGAGCCGGAGTGCATCTCTTATTATCAAAAGCCTCGGCCGAAGACTGAGTGATATATTTCTGCAGCCTCGGCCAATCCGAGTGATACAACACTAAAGCTTCGTCCCAGCCGGATAATTTCTCGGACACTCTAGTGCAACTAAAGCACCTTATTTTACTTCAGCAAGAGGGCCGCCCAGGCCTTTCTCTAACCTACACAGAGATAAACACTTCCTCTACAGAGGATCGAATGACACGTCCCCTAAATAAGATTGCTCCAGAATTCTACTCCCTATATCCGAAATTACACTTCAGACTAGGGAGTGGAGGGCATGTGTTGGGGGGTAAAATCGTCATGCGTCATTAATCATGCACGAGGCTAAGGTCAGCCCTGATTCCCGTTCGATTGAGCGACACCCGCCAAGGATAGGTCGGTTAATTGAGATGCTCCAGCCCCTCACCGAACCAGGGGTCCTCGAGGTGCCGACCTATCCCATCTCTCGCCCCAGCCGAGCTATCGACCTCCGTCTGTCGGCTCCTCCAGCCGACCTATACCGTCTCTCGGCCCAGCCGAGCTATCGACCTCCGTTTGTCGGCTCCTCCAGCCGACCTACCTCGTCTCTCGGCCCCAGCCGAGCTATCGGTCTTCGTCTGTCGGCTCCTCCAGCCGACCTATCCCGTCTCTCGGCCCCAGCCGAGCTATCGGTCTTTGTCTATCGGCTCCTCCAGCCGACCTATCCCGTCTCTCGGCCCCAGCCGAGCTATCGGTCTTCGTCTGTCGCTCCTCCAGCCAACCTACCTCGCCCCAGCCGAGCTATCGACCTTCGTCTGTCGGTTCTTCTAACCGGCCTATCTCCCTCCTTGGCCCTGATTGCCAGGTTGCCATTTTAGCTCAGTTCAGTCCGAGCGACACTACCCCCTCCGCAGAATTTGACACGGGAAAGCCCAAACTCCCGAGATCCTAAGCGGAAATCATATCAGAAAGTGGCCTAAGGGAGCCTAACACCTTGGGACCTATGCCCCCGTCAGATCCCTAGGCAGCAACAAGCTCTCCTAGCCGTCGATCCACTAACTAACCGGATACGGATCCTACCAGACCCGTAACAAACTGGATTCGAATCCCAACAGCCTTCGGGCCCACGACGCTCCTCCCTAACGATCAGGTGATCCTCTATAAATACTGCAGTTCCAGACCCCTGAGGTACGCGTGCATTCTCGGACGCTGTTCCCTTCTTTTCTCTCTGCGCACTTGTCACTCTACCGCTCTTAGCCCTCTATTCCGTCATTGTTGCTCTGCCCAGAGCTCTCTGGAGGAACTCTCCGGCGAGAGCCTTCTCTCTCATCTTGTTGCCCGTCGGTCCCTTACTGACTTGAGCGTCGGAGGGTCTTCCGCGGAGGGCCACCCCCAGCGCCTTTCGCGTGTAGGCTTCCTTGCAGGTCCGCCCAGAGAGCTCGATCAGAGACCAGACGCGCCCGAGTCAGAGAGCAGATTCCAGCGACAACAGTTATGATATCAAAATTATCTCTATAAGCACTAGCATTAATTAAATTACATGATTTCACCTTATGAAATATTTAAAATAAAAATATGTGAGAGGGCTAACTAGCCTGTTCCACGTTAGTTTGATATATATATATATAATTTTTAAAATTAATTTTTTCTGGATATTATTTAAAAAAAATCAAGGATCCAAATTCCATAGGGGCATCAGGATAAGCTCGAACCCACCCGAGAAGCTTTTATTTTATTTATTATTTTTTGGTACAAGCAAATAATCATACCAATTTAAGGTGGATCGAGTTTGATATATCTGAATATAAAATTTGAAGAAGAATAGAAAGGTAATGACCTGCATCCAGATTCAAAGCCAAAATGATAAGTCATCCTAGCAGTAATCCAATCAGCAGAATTTAATTAGTCACAGAGTTAATTTTTTGATAGATATGTCGAATCTGAATGTTATGAATTTTCTTGAGCATAGAACAAATATCATGAATCAAAGGGTTAATGGCAGACTATCAATTACCTGTATCTAAGCCAATGTATACAGTATAACAGTAATAAAGTCCCTCAATGATAAAAAAAAAGCAAACATTAGTACAATTGAATGGTACTGAAAATATCAACTCATATTTTCAAGTCCCTCAATGATAAAACAACGAACATTAGTACAATTGAATGGTACAAAAATATCAACTCATATTTTTTTAAAAATAAAAATAAAAGACAGCAGCAAAGTATACCCGCCAAACAATAAGTCTCGGTCTCCCACAATGCAGACCCGGCAACTCAAAATAAATTAACAAATAATCGATTTGGTTTTATTTTGTATGGATAGGTCATCTCATAACTTTTCCCCATTAATTCTTATCATGAATCTACGTAGTGGTTTACCATTAATGTCATTGGTTGGAAGGAAATTTCTATATCGACCACAATAATTACTCTCTATGCCAGCACTTTAAAAAAAATAAAATATCTAATTTATTCTATTGAGTAATAACTTTTATACTCTCTAAAATTTCTCTCAACACTTCATCCTCAATCACCCTCCTCTTTTCTCGTCATTCAGTTTTCTCAACCCTTCATTCCTTTCAATACATGATCAAGCCATAAGCCAAACACACACACATATATATATTTCCAATCAAATGCAAATGAATTAGTTTAAAATTTGAAAGCCAAAACTCCAATATTTGAAATCTCAACGCAAACAAAAAGTAGGCAAAGGATGAACACTTTTGATGAAGATTAGAACTTTAGGGATGCAATGACTATAAGTTTAGGAGTATCTCATTAGATGGCATTCCAATGAGAGTGAAAGTGATATCTTCATATTAGTGACTAAAAGCTAAAATGAAATTGAATTGAGATCAATGAACAAATTTTGTTCAATATAATGAAGACAAATAAAAGAAAGTTTACAAATTATGGACCCTTTTTTTCTTTCTTATTATCTCTTGAATTTCAATTCTTTTGAATTAGTAATCAATTTGTTGCTTTTAATCAATGTAAGCATGAGGGCTCCATCCTCCCCCCCCCCCCCCCCCCCCCCCCTTCTCAAGCTCAATGTATAAAGCAGAATGGTGGCAAGAGTTTTAAGTTTAGAGCAGACATATAATTAATGCAAAGCAACTCTTTCTCCTACTCTCCCCTCTTTCCTTCTGTTTGAGATAAACAATAAAATAGTATTTTTTTTCATATTTTAAGCTAATGATATATTTTATGATAGGAAAAAAATTCTATTGCAAACTCCTCAATGAAGTCCTTGTTTTATATATTTTAGTATTAAATACAATATTCATGCAGCCCATGATGTTTTGCATGAAATTGTCCACCTCCAAGGCCATGTGCAATTGAAATAGAATATCTTATTTTAATTAATTAGCATTCTAAATGTTTACATATCTCAATGGTTGGTGAACATAAATATAAACTTACGTAATAATGTGCTTTTCCTATTTCAATATTATTTATACTTGGTAGCATTTATTTGGCATTATGAATATTACTTTTCTAATGAAATTATCCCATCTTTCGCCACGATAATGTATTTAATGTGGAATCATTAAATGTGTTGCAAAATGCCATATCCATTTCAATAAGGTGATTATTTTATTAGTAACGATTAAACTAATAGCAAATTATTAATCCATGTCTAAAAAAAATAATATTAGTCAAATTATTTGTCAACAAGTTTTATGCTCAATTTCAACAAAAAAAAATAAAATTATTATCCAAAAGTCATGATGAAGTATTCTCCTTATCCTCATTCTCTGCATATTTTCTACTAAAAACACTTGTCTTCCTTATTGCCATGTAACAAATCACTTGTGCTCAAAGATATCAAATAATTGAAAAGTAGCTCGTTAATATATATTTTAGTGTAATTTTAAAATATTTAATCAGCAATCGGTTGCCAAATCATGACAAATAAAAAGTGTACATTAATTTTTTTAGAAAAAATAAATATTTTGAAAGATATTTATAGTAACCCTCAACCTAAAAGGTAAACAAAGATATTTTAATCTTTTTTTTTTCAAAGATCATAGGCATCAACATCTAAATATATTCTTCCAATGCACTCACAACTGCTCTATCTCATAAATTCAATAATCCATCATGTATCACAAAGATTAGACTAGACTCGGTGCTTGAAAAATAAAGCCATTTTCTTTTAAACATCGAATGATGCTAACCAAACAATCTCATAATCTATTTATACTCTAAATTAAAATGGAACCCCATGAAAAATAGTATTAAGGAAAGGCTTTTTTTATTCTTAAAGTTTCTCTTTTTTGCTCTTCTAAGTCTTATGAGTGGGTTTTATTTTGTTTTCTTCTGCTTTCTCTCTGTCATGCACCAAAACTATTGGCTTTCTTTTTTCTTTCTTAAGTTCTCTCTTTAAACCCATTACTATCCTCTATGGGGCTTTCAAGCTCCCTTTCTCATCTTTTTTTGCTTTCCATATATAGATTTTTCCTTCTACTACACTCGCAAAGTATGGCTACTTTAGCTCTGGTAACACCCTACCACCCTTTACCTTTTGCCCTACATCGCTCTCAGTATTGTATGCCTTTACCTGATCATCTCCATAACTGATGATGACAAGGAGGCAACCCTTGATAATGGGGCTCACCCTTGTCTAACCCTCTTGCATCTCCTTGCTCATCTCCTTCCATGCATCCCGATCCACTATGTAGATGCTCGTCTAGGACACATAGAAAGGCTATCGTGAATCCTCCATTATGTACATTCCCTGCCCATCATCTTTGCATTGTACTACATTACTATCTTAGACCACATCCTCATTATTTGCATCCATCATTTTAATGTCGGGTTATAAGACTCTATCATTGAGATACCCCCACCATTATCCCTAGCCTCAAAGATCCAACCTTTAATCATGCCCATTGTGAGGAAGGTTCTCAGGGTTGGCATCAACATTGCAACAAACTACAAAATTATGATAGGTTTTCTTAGGTTCTTTATAGAAGCATTCTATATCCTTTGGTTTTGTTAGAAAAGCTACATTTTTTTTTCTAATTAACTTTAATCAACAAAATCATGACCTTTTTTTCTAAACTAAAGCAAAACCATCACGTAAAGTTTGCCCATGTGTCTTAAGTGAAGAAAAGTGGGACCTTTACTTAAGGTCTAGCTCTAAACTAAAGCAGAGCCCCTCAACTAAAGTTTGAGTCATGTCTCCTAAGTGAAAGAATTAGGAAGAGATAATAGTCATGTGGTGGGGTAAAGAGGTGTTGGTGAAGCAATAAAAACCATATGGTGAGGTGATCCGGAGCAAAGAGAGCAATACAATCATGGATGCCAAGATCAACAAGTTCTTCGAATCTATTAGCTCCTTCAGCAGCATTGCTAACATCCTCTTAGTGCCATCGCGATATTATCTCCATAAGATCCCTCACTTGTACAGCTTAAAACCCGAATTCGCCTCCTCCTCACCTTGATTTCTTCTATTTTTTGTTAAATTTTTGTGCTTTTATGATGTTTAAATTTCTCATCCTTAGATGCAATTAGGGCTTCTATTCTCATCTTTTGGTTGCATATCATGATTAATAGAGATGATTAGTTTGGTATACTTATGCATCTGAAAATTTATTGAAGGAAAGGAAAAATATGGTGGTTATGGTGTCAATTCATTGTTGAGAGAACATAGTACTAATAAATAATCTTGACTTTCTCCTTTGAATTTTATGACTTATGAAAGAATTTTGTAGCATAAAATTACTAGATTGTTTCTATGCAACCATATCTTATCATCCTTTTGATTGGTTCTTACATTGGTATATCAGTCTCTCAATAGACTAGCATAAATTTTTCTCCTTTTCTCTACAAAAGATACAGCCATATATACATATATGTATATGCATATATGTGTGTATAGCTAGTGGGACAACTAAACTTAAATTTTAGTTCTGTTTTCTAATGCTAAGTATAATAGCATAGTGTGCATGCACACGCGTCCATACACACAGATTTAGTTCATAGAAATACAATTAGTCTATCCTTTATTTCAATAATAAAGAGATGAAAGAAAAAATTTCTAAACCTAATATAGAGTTGGAAAATACTAAGCAGTTTGTGTGATAGTATTTAGTAGTATAAATGACAAAAGAAAGCACAACTAGCTTGCTTATTTTTCCTTTTAAGAGTATAGATGAAATCCATCAAAAAATAGAAAAGATATGCTAATCAACAAGACTTAAATTATCAGTTGTTAATTTAAAATTTATGGGCACTCTTCTCTCTTTTTCCAAGATCAAGTGTATACCAATAATGGAAAATATCTACATTACTCATTGCTTCTACTTTTAGTTGTAGAGGAGCCTTTTTTGGGGCATCACGATGGATAGTCTGTCATTCTTTTGCATCAATCCTTCGAGTCATTGCCTTCATCTTTATTGTTGGATGTATCTTTGGCATACTTTATGTAGCATATTAAGCCAATATACTTCATTGCACTAGTATCTGGTCATGGCAAAGGAAGCTGATGGAACAAGATTTATTAGTGAAAGAACTCCATCAGTGCCCAGCTATGTACTTATTTAATTGCAAGATCCTTTCATATAAATAGACCAACAAGGAATCCGTTTTTATTAAATGAAGAAGTGCAAGCTGCTCTTCAGTCCCAAACAATGACCATTTGCAAATAAGGCTGAGGAATATAAAGCTAAATGTCCTGTCTGCTCTCCTATTAAAATATATACACTTTCTTTTAATATATAGCAGCAGGCACCCATTCCCAATACTTATTTGGACAATTGTCCCTTGAATTCCATGGATAAGATATTAGATTGGGCAATGGTATTTTGTTACTCAGCTCAGGCATTATGTAGAGCTCCCCCAAAGACTGGCCTCATGTAGGTGTCATCAAATTTCCTCCAGCATGAATGTATGGTGTGGACTGGCTTTTCCAGTAGCATTGATATACTGCTATGGGCTTCAAGATTGCCAGTCAGGGAAGGTTTTTCATGGGAGAGCAATGGAAGGCTGGGTTCTTCTTTGATGGAGTCTGCGCCAATTTGGTGGTTGTTTCCTTGTGCATGGTGAGGAAGCAAGGTGTTTATCAGTGGCTTTGTTAGTATGCCGAACACCTGTAGAGAGAAAATAGCCTTAAAACCATATGTTAGGATGACAGCATGTTAAGACTTAATGGTATTGCCAAAAATATGTCAAGAGTTGAGACCGATAGGGCACAAAGCAAATCTGAATGATTACAATGACCAGACAAGGAAAAAAAAAGTATGCTAGGAAGACACAGTTATAAAATTCATGGATGAACTTTAAAGCAGTGGCCCTGTGACACCATTTTTTTACCTGAGGAAAGAAACTCGAAAGTTATATTATAAACCAAGCATTTGCCATTGTGGAAGTATATACTTGTTGATATACAGATAATATGAAAGATAGTGTAACAGAAAATATTTGAAGTAGATGGCACACGAATAGATCATGATAAAAAGTGCAAAGGATGACAAATAGGACTGCATGCCTATGAGTTCAGAGATCATTAACATTCTGAAGCACCAAACTCAATGAAAAATAGTGTCATAAATGTGTGATGAGTGGTATGATGTAGGCCACTGGTGAGCTGTGATCATCCGCATTTAGGACATGCTGAGTCCAGGGAAGAAAATGAAAGCCCAAGCAGCCTAGTCAAATCTGATGATGAAGAAGTTGAAGGCCATACCAAGTCATATAAGGCACCGTAATACTTGGGCACTTTCTGTAAATTAACATTCATATATGTAGATACAGTAATGAACCTGAAGACCACTACATTTTGTGTAGGATAAGTCCTCAAGTACAGGACAAGATAGTTAAACTTCCAATAAAGGAACCCAGAGGTTTGTTGTGGTTTCTATATTCATTAGCATGCAGCTGATATGTTCATCAAGAGCAGAAATCCAAGCATGCTATATTTCAAGATTTCAAAGTTTGAGTTAAAAATAAGCAATGGTTCAGTGAGATAGTTGCTCCAACATTAGAACCAGCACCTTCTATTCTGATTGCCAGAGTGGTTTCAAAATCTTGCTCAAGCAGATGCATTCCTGATGCTCTCAACTCATTCTTCATATGCCTGCCTTTTATAGAAATCATATTTTCATGAATCAGCCTTCATTCAATTAAACCTATTCTACCTAGTATTTTGTGATTTTCAGAATTCACATGTTAATGTCTATTTAAGAAAACAATCACAAAGTCCATTCAAGATGAAAACAAACCATCAAATAAGTAGGATTTAATTAATTCAATTCTTTACATACATATGATTTTTAAGATGTCTCACTTCCTAAATTTTAGAGATCCATCCTTGCTCACTGTTGCAAGAGAATCATGCTTCCTGCTACAAAATCAGGACTCTCTCTCTCTCTCTCTCTCTCTCTGCTTGAAAGTCAAAAGGAAATTTATGATTCTAATGAAATTGTTTTTAAAAGCAGCAATAGACAGATCATTGTTTATATATGCTGTACATCTACATTATGCATGCATAGTTGAATTAAGATCAAGATGAACTATTCAGACTAATTTTGCCTGCCATTGCTAGGGAGGAGTTTGCACTAGGAATCCGAGACATACCAGAGTGGTGAAAAGCACAACTACAACAGTGCTGGTAACCATTGTTGCATTAACTGAATTCCATATAACACCAGATGAAGTGAACTGTAAAACAATAGAATAACTAGATAAATGTTATTAATGCTTCTCTTTCCAAGATTTGGGTATGCAGTTATTTGAAGAAATTGCAGCAATAGGAAAGCAATTTCATTATATAACAGTTACAAGTAGTACCTGTTTGAACGCCAGTGCAATTGAAACAGCTCCTCTTATGAGCCCAGCCCACCAAATTATAAACTATCATCATGTTGTAAGCTTATAATTATTTGTTCTTTAAAATAGAAATGATGCTTGTCTAACCAAAATATTTTTTCTTTAGTATTAAAAACAACAAATTATGAAACATATATAGCACTGAGCAACAAGTCAAGGAATTGTTGATCAGTTATAATGTGATTGATTAAGCAAATGGCAAGACGAGTAAGATATGAATATACCACCTGGTGTTTGAATGTATCAATGATCTTTCATCCTTTGAGCTCATGCAGTTGGATACAGCAGAAAGAGGGAACACAAATGCAGCTCTTCCAAGGAAAATTAAGAAAATGACAACAAGGTATATTCCAAAGGATGTTCGCAAGCTGCCAAGGAGACAAACTGGTCAGACTGTAAGATAGTATATCAATAATTATAGATGAATTTCAATCTGATAGCAGATTAAAAATGAAGGGGAGGGGGGGGGGGGGGGGGGGGTGAATTCTGGGCATACATAACCAGAGCTTCAGAGGTGCAAGTTCTGCAGGAAATTGAACGAAGATAACAAAAGAAAAGTAGATGCCCACATTTAAGCGCTGCAAGTGTTCTTGTAATGTGACTATAACTAATGGATACATCAAAAATTAAGCAAGATATCGTAACCTCCAGAGATGGATCAACTGATTGCTAATATGTTTTTGAGATATGCATTTCTACTCTCAACTCAACTCATCTAAGCCTTTTCCCAACTACATGGGGTCGGCAAAATGTTATAATCTAGTTTCGTTAACAATACAGCCAAAAATTAATAACACTTCCATTAGTGAAAGTACCTGAGATATCTTTGTGAATTGAATGCATAAAGAAAATTTGTATGATGTTCAAGGTCATGAATAACTTTGATACTTCTGACAAGTTGGACTAAGTCCAAAATTGGTAATATTTTTATTTTCATCCATATATATTTTTATGAAAATTGTTTATGGCAAAAACTAGATTCCCATTGATTGCTATCTCTCTCTTTGGATGAACGAATCTTCTCACCTAGTTTGAAGGATGTGCCAGTTAGATGTACCTGTTTACTGTGAAGTTCAATTACTGCCAATACTTGGGCATTTTGTGTCTGTTAGCTTAGTTTCTTCTAGCATTGCTAGAGACAGATACATCGAAAGGTTCTATGAAATTTTGTGACTGATGACTATTGAATGAGACATCTGTTTGCAATGGTATGTCTGAGAGAGTGTTTTCTTTTCTGAGCCTCATCTGTAAGATGAATTTGACAGTTGTTTTAATGAATAAATTAAGCAATTCATTCAAATTGAGCAACTATCAAACAACCTATGACCTAATGTCAACAGATATATAATGTGACAAACATTATGTAGCTAAGCACACTGACCTTGTTTTGGTCATTTTCCATTTCTCCAAATCAAGGGCATCCGTCCCTACATATAGAAATATAAATGTTTCCGCAATGAATGATAGTGTGGAAAATGTGTGCCTGCAGATTTGTAAATAAGTAAAATGAGGACAAAAGTCAGTTCATTACTTGAGTACATTTTACATTTTGTAGAAACTGGAGCTGAACCGAATGGTATATAGCACATAATAAATGTATCAAAGCTGATCAAAAGTGTGATATCAGCCAAAAGCATGCAAAATCATCTGAAAAATAATGAACATGATGGCCTAGATGCATCTGGTCACTTGCTTATTGTAAGTCAAAAACAATCCATTCAGAGTTGACAGTGTAAAGCTCAATAATATGAAAAACGAATTCCTTTTCTAGAATCTTTTACATGCTGTCAAATTCTTAAAACTTACTCATCAAAAAGAGGAGAAAAACTTGAAATTTTTGCAGTATAAAAATAAGCCATCAAATAAAAATATTGTTCCAGATTTTCATGAGTTATGAAAAGGCTATTGACCAAACATCTCAACAATTGTAGAATGTGATGCTTAAATTTATTATGAGTCTCTTATCTTGAAATTTATTGAATTAAAAAGATGCCAAATATAATAATAATAATAGGTGAGACTATGAGATAAGAGAAGCACAAAGCATTTGAAACCACCTCTGTGGATCACTAGTGGCATAAATAAAAGTACCTTGTTGTGATTCTTGAATTTTCGGTGACATTATACCATGCATAATGTGACATGACAATCCCACAGAGGAAGACTGTGAGGATCCCGCTCAATTGTAGTAGCTGAACAACAATAACATTTCGTTTTTATATGCATGAAGCAAATAAAGAGGAATGCTAAATAGTTGTGCACAAAAGCATGCTTCTGCACTCATAGACACACATGTAAATGCATAAATTCATTGGAAAGATGCAAATTGTCAAGGTGACCAAGGTGCTTCACACACACTAAACATGTTAATATTGGTTGGCCAAGTTGACCGTGAATGGTCAACATGAGGAAGAGTCAAGAAAGAAAGTCCAAAACCAAAATCCTGCATCATCTATTTACTCTATTTAATATTAAGAGACAGACCACAAGAGATGCAAGACCTTGAAAAGGTTCATAAATTATAACTTCTGTTTAATAAGGCTTCCCTGATATTTTTCAACTTTACCAAAATCACTTTATCTCAGTAATCTGTTTATGGCAAGTGATATATCCTGTGTGAAACTAGGGTTTCTGAGAGTTCTTCCCATTTCTTTGAAGATACATTTAGAGATTATGAAAACATAGAAATTAAGAGATCAATCATCCGTTTCTTTTTTTTCCTGCACCACAGAATTCCATCTCTTTTTTTTTCATCATAGAGAGGATGATATCTTTGTTCATTTGCAGAAAGATGGCAACCCCAAGCCTACTTCTGGTGGAGGAACGCCCCAAGAGGCCAGTTACCTATCTTAAGTCTTTTATTGGTTAAAAGATTGGATTCAAGCTATGTATTTCCTCATCAAGAGTGGCCAACTAACCTCTATTTTTTTTTTTTGGGTTTCCAACATGCCAGCTTACCATTTATGTTACTCCTATCTCACAGGAGAAAGAAAATCATAATGAAACTGCATTAAAATTCAAGCTGATAGAAATTACTTTTATATATCAGGAAAAAAATCTATTATGGCTAACCATATTGGCTGTCAGCCCCCTGTCTTTCATATCTACAGTTAGAAACAAAAGTGGACACTATCCTGCCCCTCCTTTGCAAAAACTATTTTAAACAAATTAGTGAGGAAGAGATGCAATTAAAAAATTGGGAGAATGCAATTTAATTCTTGCCTCGGCAATCATGTAGCACAGATATGCCATCAGGAGCATTAAGGCTATCTCACGGTCGGTTGAATGCCTGTAATTATTAGGGATTCAGTACCACAACTTTATCACATAACAACTCATTTTTTGTCAAGGAGAGGGAGGTAGGATACTCTCTGCAATTAGACTACTTACCTACCAATATACAAGGACTTAAGAGCGTAGGCAGTCATAAGCCCAGTCTGGAAGAAAGTGACCAAGGAACCCAGAACTGAATGAGTAAATGCTGTATCCCTTGAAGATATTAATATATGATTATCCACAAAAAATTCAATCATGAAATGCTTGAGAAGACAAATTGATGAAAGAAAAATGTTAATAATGCCCTCAAAATAACAAGTAATGCTGCATGTCTGCAAGTGAGAGAGAGCAATATAGAACTGATATGTCAGCCAATACAGATAAGGCCGCCATAACAGAAATAATGTCACATGATCAGAAAAGTGATGCATGCTGCTACACTATTCAGAATAAATGTTTATGGCAATCATGGAAAATAAAGCTTACAACAATCCCTAGGATGGTGCTTGACAAAAATAAGTATAGAAAGTCTCCAAAAATATGAAGTGCTGTCCCACTGTTTAGCTCGGAAACATCCATCTTTTGAATTGCATTGAAAAGGACGACAGATGTGGCATCATTCACAACCCCTTCACCAAAGACCAAGCTGTATAGAAGAGGGGTCTCATCTTGATGCAGGACCTGTATTTAAGCTACCAAAAATAAATTTCAGAAAAATATCCATCCTGCAGTTGCTTGAAGCTTAAAGGATAAAGTTGCAAGAAGATAAAAACTTTGTCAACCTGTAATGTACAGACAGTATCTGTTGCGGAAAAAATCGTTCCAAGAGCTGGGGAAAAAAAGAAAATTAGCTACTTCTGAAGAATTACTCTCAAAGGCAGAACCTTCTTGACTGCCAAATAACATGATCTTATGGAGAATAAGAGTCCAACCAAGATAATCCCATAAGGTGAGCCTATCAAATCCTATCTTTGGAAAGAGCCACCAACTGCCTAAATCAACAAAAAAGACACCAGTAAATATGATATCTCATAAAGCAATAGCATAAATTCATTTTCTATATCACCTAAAAATGCCAGAGTAACCTCGTCCCATGTGAACAGCTAAAGACCAATAATGCTAAGAACCAAAGCCTAACAAATTCAAAGGTTCATTAAAACCCAGCTAAAATTTACAACCACCTTCCTGATGCCTAATCCTGATAGCTGGAACTCTGCAGTGAATTTAAGGCAAGGGAGAAGAATCTTGAATATATCATCTCTTGGTGACTACTGACCAGCATCACTTGAAAATTTGGCATGGTAGCCAAACTTGATATGGTGACACTTCTGTATAGATAGGTAGATATAGATATATCAAAATATCTTGTGATTCAAACATCTTGAAATTTACCTATATTATGTAAAATGTTTCAGTTTGTCTCTACAAGTTTGTATTGTTTTCCACTTGCACATACTTTAAAATTATATTTCCATGTCCTGCACTGAAGTGTCAATTGACAGGACATTCCAAAAACCTATACCATGTGCTGGAGTATCTGAGCAACATTGCTGTAATGCAACAAGAGATGTTATTGATAATAAAATCTTTCAAACTATTAAGAAAACAATATACCAAAGAAACATATTGCATAAAGGTTGAAAGTGTTCCCAGCCATGCTGTCAGATTGTAGCACAGTTCTCTATTCAAGAATCTCGGTACTCCAGAATTTCAGAAAATTTAAAATTTCAGGTAATATAGCTGATGTACAAGCTGAACAAAAGTAGGAAGAAGCGTGTGACACATCAATCAACAAAATATGGGCAATAATATAATAATTTGATATCAGAGCATCATTGAACAATATGCGAAGGCATATAACAAAGTCATAGCACAATGATGCGTGTAGCCTGACATCAACAAATATGCCCATAGACTTCTTTGGTTGTTCTTGAATAATTTGATTAGATAATTTTATTATATCAAATTGTTTCACATGAACTGAAAGCATCAGATATTTAGCAGGCATCATTATACCTTGTTTAGGAATCAAAAGAAGAAAGATGTACCTCACGTCTATTGCTTTTTGTAGGGAACTCTAAAAATGTGCAAATGCATTTACATACACTCATTACAAATTAAATCTACATCTGATAGCATAACATAGCCCTCCTCCTCTTACATTTTCTTTATATTGTAAGATTTGGCTGAGACACTTATTGATGCAGAACTTTCTAATGTGGATGCAAATTAGCATCTGTGATGATGCCCTTATATCCATCATAAGCTTGGCATTAAGCAATCCATCAAAGAAATAAATTATAAAGGATTTGAACATTACCTACAGAAATAATAGCAAATGAAATGAGAACACCAACTACTCCATATAACATTATAATCACAAAGTTTTGAAAGAACTGCTTCTTCTTGACCTGAAACCTGAATTGATGAATTATCATGAGCTGCAAACAGTTGACGAGATGAATCAGTTTTAAGCATTGAAATTTGTAAACAATGTGCTGCACTTACCCAGCATTAAAGATTA
This sequence comes from Calamus simplicifolius, assembly GCA_900491605.1. Classification (NCBI taxonomy): domain Eukaryota; kingdom Viridiplantae; phylum Streptophyta; class Magnoliopsida; order Arecales; family Arecaceae; genus Calamus; species Calamus simplicifolius. The sequence continues at coordinate 192,493 of UESW01004242.1, forward strand.
TCGGTGGAAGAAGATATATGAAAAATATATCCTCATCAAACCTTAGGATGTGAGATTTTGTACCTTTGCTTGAAACTAAGATTATAGCTCCTGTTATGCTTCCCTAATACAAACAAACAAAAGATTAAAACAATGGCTTTTCCTTCTCTTTTGATTTCTATTTGTGTATTCTTTTTGCTAAGAAATGACTTCTAGAAGAATGGTAATATAAGCCTATGCAACACATGAAGGTACACCAGCGGTTAGTGAGTCAGAAAAACATGGAGGGTTGGTTTGGCTTGCATATGAGTTGTCCCTAAATTTGCCCCATCCTCTTCTTCTTCAATCTTTATTATGACCTAATCTTTAAGCACCTACATCCTCATGTACACATAATATGTGAACTTTTGCAACAATATGTGAACCTTGATAATCAGTTGTATATATAAGTATATAACCAACCCGTTCATACACACTTACAATTTCTTCTCAAAGATAACTAAAATTTACATAATCTTTCCTCATTTAGAATACCAAATAAAATTTCATTGGACTAACAGTCAACTTGCCCATTGCAACTTTCCACAAGTTGTTGTAATTTAGCTCTTCTCCCATCATTTTGACCTGATCAAAAGATCCATTTATCAAAATGATCATTCAAGCATAACCAGTTCTCTGCCCAACAAAATACCGCAAACCGTGTTTTTTGAGCGAAAAACACTTAAACCTATGTTACATCTCCACATTTTGACCCCAAATTTCGACTTCGCTGATGTTTTCCACCGATGATATAAATATAGCAAGAACAAAACATGAGTTAGGGTTTTACCATTAGGATGGCAGTTATAGACTCGTTGACCCATCGGTTCTCCTCAAGCAGGTGCCCAATGATGATGCAGAGACAGAGGACAGCGACGAACACGGATATCGAGAAGACATCGCCATGTCCCGCTCCGGAGGTGGGGAGATCGGACGGCATCCGGCTGTCCCAAATGGTGGATTGGGATCATGGGCCAAAAACCCTAGAGCGGCCTCCAGGCTAGTGTTTGGGTCTTAGTTTTAGAGGAGCAGTAGTGAGCGGGGCTGAGAACAACAAGAAGAAAAGGGAGAGAAAAGGAGGCGACTTTGGCGGGAAGGGGAGGAGGCAGCTGCCGCGTGTTGTAACTACTTCTTGAACTGGCCTCCTTCGATCGTAGAACGTGGAGACGTTGTTGGATCGAGTCGACCATGGTCCCCTTAAGTGGGCCTTGTGATCTAGCCAAGATTGGGAATTAGTTGGGTTGGGTCAAAATCCAAATCCAGCTAGATTCGGAACAACCAATGACTCTGATTCAAGTGCAACAAGCGGATATTTATGCACATTAAAGGCATGTTCTGTTTATACGCATGGAATAGAATAAAATTTGATTTTATTTTTGAGTAAATGAGTATGTTATTCTAATCAAAGTTGTCAATTTCGTTTTGTTTCGGTTTGGTTTCGGTGGCTTATCGAAAAGATGAGCCCTACGTTTCGTTTCGAAAGATTTTCAACCATTTCGGTGTATTTCGGTGTTTCAACCGTTTCAGCATGTTTTGGCCGTTTCGGCAAAATATTTTTCGGGGACCAATTTGAATTGTTAAACCTTTTGGCACCATTTTAAAATATATATATAATGTCAAAAAAAATAAACCCTAGTTATCCTACCCCTCTTCTTTCAGTCGCATGGTCGCACCTCTCAAAAATTCAAATTCTTTATTTTTATATTATTATTATTATTTATGAAGAATATAAATTATCAACAAATTTTTTGATATATATATATATATATATATATATATATCGAAATGAAGCACCGAAACGGTCCGATATCGAAATATTTCGTTTCATAAGTTAAAACAAATATAATTCGAAATGAAATTAATAACTTTGGTTCTAATTTTTATATCCATATTTGGTTTACTTAAAAATTAGAATTGAGAGTGACATTCTAATTCTTACCATTTATTTTTGGTTCGCACAACGAGAAGAATGAGATTTAACATATTTTCAACCGAAATGAAGAGGTAGTTTAAAAAATTCCTACTAACCCCTTGGTTGCAATAACGATCTCCTTCTCCTTTGTGAGGCAAAATGAAAGGGGTGATATGGAAAATCCTTTGAAGTGGAGTCAAGCAATACATTTTGCATACTTGAGGATATATATGAATAATGAGGATTGCAGCTTCTTTTTTACTAAAGATTTCAGCTGAAAAACCATGACCTCTCAATCGTTCAACATCATTGCCTCCTTAAGTACCACATCTACCACCTTTCGTGGAGGTGGTGCTACTAATGGCAACGATGATGGAGTTAGTTTGATATTTATGGTAAAATGATATTTATGGTAAAAGAAATAAAAGAGAGAGAGAGGAGAAGAAAAGCAATGCTTTGCATGCTTTCACCAAGGATGAACTTCAAAGAACGGGAGTCTATCGGAATGGGAGTGACTCTCAAGAGGATTGAGTGGAATTTCAATCCCTCCGAAACGTGGGTTTATCATTCCTAATGTGTAGTGATGTGAATAAAGACTTTACTACGAACCAAATGTGTGGAATGTGAATGAAGGGTCCTCATTTCTATTCTTTCATCACCATTAGTGATGGAAATTTAATGGAGATGGGGTGAGGACAGAGAGGATACTCCCTATCTTCCCCACTCCACAGAATCTTTAATTTGTATATTTTATATTACTTAAATATTATTATATTATTTTAATATAATAAATATAGTCCCATATATAACACTAAAATATCTTAAGACGATATGTGCTTACCTTCTTTATATTTATTAAAATATAACTCACAATTACAAATTTATGTTATTATACTCTTTGAAATTATAATTTAATATATTTTTTATAAATTAGCTCATAAAATTTGTAATTATAATAAATTTATTTAAATCTATTTCATTTGTTATATGAAACTTAAGAATTTATTTTTATTTTTAAAATGTAGTGGGCTATGAATTAAGATTTAAAAAATAAATATTTTAATATCAAAAATTGCGTTGATAGGGATGGTACCTCCCATGGGATGGGTATAAGAAGTTTGCATCCTTATTGGTGGGGTAGAGATATAAGTGGGAGCAAAAATAGCGATAGGGTTGAAGATAGAGATGAAGAGTGACTTCCTATCTCCTTCCTATTCTGTTTGATTTCATTACTATTCCTAAATCCTAATCACCATGCTTACAAACCTTTTTATTCATATTATCATGCATTATTCACACAAGAATTAATGGAATATTGATGTTAGTGCTTTCCAAGGTTTGCTCATGAGGCTATGGTCTTTCTAATTTAGTCTATTCGACATATCTACAAAATTATTAGAAATTATAAAATAAGAAAAGATATATTTATATATGATATTTTTTTAAAAGATTATTTATATACAAATATATCTATCCTCTATCGTAGGATCAAAGGACAAACTAGTATGGCATAATATATGTTAGCCTAACAACACATCTTGTGCGGCAGGCTTAAGCAACTTTCGTATGAAATGTTGAACTATGGTTGAGATAATTATTTAGTCATATTTATATTTAATTCTTTTAAAAGCTACATACAAAAGGACAACACTTATAGGTTATTAGGTGCGAGTACTGATTTCATTCTCTTTTACTTTTTTCAATAACAATCTAATAATACTAAAGAGATAAAGAATGGCAGTTGTAATATTCTAAAAATAATTTTACATCAGATTGAAAAAAAAAAATTTAAGCGCTTATAAATTAAGTTTATTTATTATTAATTAATTTTCACTCGAGATTTTTACTTCGCCTCACTTTCGTATCATATTCAAAATGATTTAGATGACATGAATTTGAACAAACCTTATCCAATCCACTTTTAATCTCACCCCGAGAGTTTGATTATATCGATGGCCTGATTACACTATTTGTGGCTACCTTGCTCCCGCCCCATGCCTCAGAAGTTCCTCCATCGATCGGCCTACCATCACATACATGTTGACCATTTCACACGTTCCTCAATCATCTCATCAAGACGGAAGACTGCGAAACTTCAAAAGCTAATTAAGTTGGCGGTACCAAGCAAGGAATAACCAACGGGCTGGGTGTGGCCAATAGACACATTGCATGCTTCCTGCACCGCTTCTGATGCATGAATGCATGCATCGAGTATGGCTATTGGCCATGCACTCATGCAGGCACATGCGCCACGGTGCACGAGCGCACATGCCATGGCTTAATAGGTAGTGGCGTGCTCCGCATGCGTGCTCGTATGGATGTGCGGCCAATAAACACGTCTAGTGCATGCTTTCTGTACCATCTTTGTCTTGATGGGCTCAACCTTCCCAGGCTTTAGACGGCCTACCTTCACTCTCCAACTGGAAGCATGACCAATTCAGGCCTTTTCTCCTTTTTTCATCCCTTCCCCAGGTGCTACTTGTCGTGGAACCCACAGTTGTTGGAGGATCGATCATACACTTTAAAGATGGCCTACTCTCCCGGGCAATTTGAAATATTTGATGTTGATTTGGGCGTATGAACCCAAACATAAAAAGCAGTGTTGTTCTCATCTTTTCTTTCTAGTTTCGGTCTGCCAAGTTTCATAAGTTCTACTTCTAGAGACAATATTTAACGGTATATTTAATTTCATGTTAACTATGTATTGAATAAATCTTAAATATATACCTTCTAGCTTACATTTTGGGTGATGTCCCATATTACTACAATAATTTTAGAGCAGACCCGCTCTAGAGCCAATGTAAACCAGCATAGACTGCTAGTAGACTTATTAGGAGCTGATTATGTGTCGATTGTGGTGTTTGCGATCGGATTTTAATTTTGACCTTTAGCCTAGTAAGAATGCCAACACTTACACAAGAAAAAGTTCATGAAAACCTATGCTAATATGTATTTGATCTCATATCAATTACATATTGTGTAAATCTTTAATATTTATAATAAATTAAAAATTTTAAATAATAACTTTTGATTAGTTTTTTTGAATAAGATTCATCATATCCAAAAGATAATGAGCTGGCTATAGAATCTTTGAAGCCACCAAAGAGCAATTCATATATATGACAATTGTTTCTGTCCTATTAATTGCTTGAATATGATGATTTCTAGCATTCTCTTGCTCATCTTAATAGTTTTGTGATGATTAATAGTTCTTTAGATCTTTTTTTTTCTTTTGTTATTGTAATGAGATATGCATTAAGCTGAGGTTACCATCATTTCGTATTTCAAATTGAGTGATAATGAAATTGAAAATACATTGTGTGATGCTCATATCTATCCCTTTTCTTTTCTTATAATATATGTCTGTAACATACGTGTTATATGATATTATATTGATAGAGTCAAATTAAACCGATACTAAGCTAGCATTCCATCGTGGGGGCACATGATTCTCAAGCTATATCATTGACGCTAGTAATGGATTGATGTGTTAGGACTAGTGTGGGGCTATCAAGGCCCAGGAGGCTAACTTATATTGGGCTCGGTTGAGTCCAAGGGTTGAGATTAATCAAGTCATGGGTGTACACGGGCTTAGGGATTAGTTTGATCTCATTGGATTAGTCCATAGGAGTTTTTTTGTTGAGTCTGGGCTTGGCCCACTTGGTAGATGTATTTAAATCCTAGTCTCTAGGGTTTGGATGGAATAGAGAACATATTCTTTTCTCCCAATCCTCTCTCTCATCACATGACGGCAGCCTTATCTTCTTCCTTCTCCCTATCTTCTAGGTCTTCCCTGTTTTTCGGTCGCGCATGATTGGGATCTGGGGGGCTTCGTGGTCAACAGGACGCTCGTGTCACAAAGCCAAAGCTGTGGTATCTTCAATCCTAGCACGAAGATTCTCCACGGAACATAGCACATAGCCATCATCCAAAGCCGAAGGATGGAGCCATCATCCAAAGCCAAAGGATGGCCAATGATAAGGGGAGAACACAGGAGTGGTGGTCAACTCGATTGAGGAGAAGACTCCTCCTGGAACGGGTTTCCAGTAGGAAGAATAAAATAGGAGCTGTGGTGTTTCGAACCCAAGATCAAGGGTTCAAAAGCAAGCGCATTATCGCTGCTCTAACTTGATTATTTGCAATAAAGGGTAAAAGCTCAGGGTACTTCTCCAGCGAGATCGATCCCATTGCTGTTCATCAATGACTAAACCACAACATTTGGTATCAGAGTCGAGTTGAGGAAGAAGTTGTTTGGAGATCTTCAAGGGCTGAAAATTTTCAGTAAAGCTTCGTCAAGGTCTCTCAATTTTTTGAAATTTTTTGTGTTATTTTTTGGTTGAGATCTCGCCATGGGTAGTAGCATAAAAATAGATTTTAAGAAGTTTGATGGGAAGAAAAGTTTCTTCATGTGGAAAGTCGGGTAGAGGACCTTCTTGTACAGTAGGGTTTAAATTTGGCCTTGGAGAAAAGGTCAGATGAGATGACAGATAAGTAGTGGATGTTGTTAGAAAAGAAAGCATGTTAAGTGATCATAGAATATCTGGCAGATTCAACCCTTTATTTAATACTGGAGGAGAAGACCCCGAAGGGACTCTGATCGAAGTTGCAAGCCCTCTACATGGGAAAGAACATGTGCAACAAGTTGATGTTAATGAATCACCTCTATAGCCTTCGGATATCAGAAGGTGAAGATATGTTGGGCCACATCCAGGTGTTCGATCAGGTAAGCAATGAATTGCTAAATGTCGGGATCAAAATGGAGGAAGAAGATAAGGCACTTTTGCTATTGTGTCCGTTGCCTACATCACATGACTCATTGGTCACAACGCTGCTCTAAAAAAAAGAGAGATTGTTTTATAAAGATATTATCTCGGTACTTTGGATGATGAGCAAAGGGAGAAGATGACAAAGGATGCTATTCCCCAGGAGGGTCTAACAGTTGGGGAAGGGTCAGATAGAGGCAGGGATAGGAGCAGGCCTAGGGGACAGTTACAGTCCAAGAAGGCTAGGTGCTACAAGTGTGGTGAGGTAGGACATTTCAAGAGAGATTGTCCTAAGTGAAAAAGAAAGAAAACAGAGGATCTAAATTTGTTAGTACAGTTCAGGTCAGAAGGTGAAGGATGATCTCTTGGTGGTATCAGATGATCACAGACACAACATAGAGATGTTGACCTTGAATTCAGTTTATTCTCATCATTACACTCCTAACCAGTCGTGGTTCAACACTTACACAGAGGTTGATGAGGGGTGTATGACTCATGAAGATGATCATCCTTGCAAGATGACAGGGATTGGTATAGTAAGGGTGATGATGTTTAATAGCATGGTGCGCACTCTTACCAGCGTAAAGCATATCCTAGAAGTAAAAAAAATTGGGTGTCACTGGGGTACCTGGAGCAGACTGGATATAGCTTCAGCAATCATACTAGGAGTGGAGTTCTTAACATTTTCAATGGAGATATGGTGATGATGAGAGAGAGAAGGCTGGAGAACAACTTATATAGATTGGAGGGCTCTATGGTGACCAGAAAATCTGAGGTAGCAGCTATGGAACAGGATCCTCGAGATATGTACAGGATGTGGCATTACCATCTAGGGCACATGGAAGACAGGGGAATGAAAGAACTAAGTAAGAGAGGACTGCTTCCGGACTTGAGTGGTGAAGATATGGAGATCTGTGATGGAAAAGCAAAGAAGAGTATAGTTCTTGGTCAGCACAATTAGAAGTGCAAAACTCCTGGAGCTAGTACACATGGATATCTGGGGACCAGCTTCGATTTCTGCAAGGAATGGGGTCAGATACTTCTTTTGAAGAGTGGATCGTCCTCTTTCTACCCTTGGAGCATAGCATGCATTCGACCAGCCCCAAGTTGTGTGAAGATGCGGAAGCGAGATGATATCGCCGCTGAAATTCTGCAGCAGAATTTTGGATCGTAATCTTGGTAATCTTCTCGGATTGATTAGCAACTAGGATTTTCTTTGGTTTCTTGCGCCCCAAGATTGTAAGAGGGGTTGTGGCCTCTCTTCTTTCTCACGTGAACCTTCAGATCTGATCCAGAAAATCAAGAGATGCTGCCCAAGAAGAAGGTGCTGCTAGGGTTTCCTCCTCCTTCTTTGAGAGAGGCGATTCCAAGAAGATGGCTAGGGCAGAGATGGCAGCAATAAAACCCTAGAAATCTAGGGCATCTATGTGTGAGAAAGAGAGGAAAATGTGTATAAGATAGGAAAGAAGAGAGATAGCTCATTCTTGGGAGAAAAGAGTTTCTTTCATTCCTCTAAATCATCATCGTTGCATGATTATATCAACCCCGTCCCATGACGGCCACCAAATAAAACCAGCACCACATATGAACCGGTGCCTTATTATATGGATAATAAATCCTAAAAAACTTTCTTGGATCAGCCCACACCTTGGGCCCAAACCTAGCCCAATGATAGACTAGCCCCCCTCAAGACCTAACAATCTGGGCCTTAAACATGTGGAGCCTATAAACCTCCACCCTAGGATTTAAGCTTTGGAGTATCACACCAGGCTCTACATCTTTACCCTGATAGATGATTTCTTAGAGAAGCAGTTGATTTACTTCATGAAGGAGAAATCAGAGGTCTTAACCAAGTTCAGAATCTGAAAGGCCGAGGTGAAGGAGTAGGGTAGGAGTATGAAGTGTCTGAGGTCAGATAATGGTGGAGAATACACCAGCAAGGAGTTCTAGAGATTTTATGAGGAGTGGAGCATCAAAAGGCACTTGTCGGTAATGAAAACTTCTCAACAGAAAGGGATGGTTGAGAGGATGAACAAAACACTGTTGAAAAAAGTAAGGTGCTTGAGGCTGGAGGTAGGGCTTCCAAAGATGTTTTGGGTTGATGCAGTAGGTGCAGTCAGTTACTTGGTCAATCGATTATCGCACACCAGGTTGGATGAAGGTATTCCAAAGGAGATATAGTTTGAAGGGAAGACAAGCCTGAGCCATCTGAGGGTGTTTGGATGCACGCTATATGCGCATGTTGGTGCTGAGGAGCGGAGTAAGTTGGACGCCAGGTCAAAGAAGATGGTATTCTTGGGCTACCTATGTGGAATCAAGGGGTATCAGCTATGGAACCCCTTGGAGAAGAAGGTTATCATCAGCAGGAATGTGACCTTCGATGAAAGCTTGATCCTCCATAACAGAGATGGTACAGATGCATAGCAGGAACTGCAGAAAGTAATACACGATAACACTAGTTAGATGACCTACTACATAGTCGCGCCATTTGCTAGTGGACCAGAAGGATTTGAGATATAGATGGAGAGGACTAATAGAGGGGTCAAAAGCTAGAAAGTTCAGCAGGATGCAGCTGAGCAAAGGACTCAGGAGGATGCATCTGGACAGGGGACTGATACTGGGATTGCACTGCACAGGATCAGGAGAAACGTGCAACCACCAGTTCGATACGGCTTCGAGGATTCAATGTTATATACCCTGGTGAAAGCGAATGGAGACCCTTACACCTATGAGGAGGCTGTGAAATGCCTGAACAGCCAGGACAGAGATAGATTAGTTCAGGCTATGGCAGAAGATGCTGGCTATGGCAAAGGAGATGCAGTCTCTTCATAAGACTGGCGCATGATAGGTGGTTCAGTTGCCACAAAGAAAGAAATTCATTGGTTGCAAATGGATTTGTCAGCGCAAGAAAAGGCCTTCAGAGTAAGAGAGTATCAGGTATAAGATAGAATTAGTGGCCAGAGGATACTCTCGGAAGGAATGCTTTGACTATAGAGTGCTGGTGGAAGAAGGTGGAGTGGAGCTGATAAAGGTACACACCAAAAAGAATCCAGCAATGCACTGATCAAGGTTCTTTCATGGGATAGCTTTCGTAGGGATGCAGCTAATGGACACGATGAATGTGCAGAGGCCTTAAAGCACTAAGGTGGAGATTATTGGGCTTGGTATGGTGCTATCAAGGCCCAGGGGGGCTAACTTATATTGGGCTGGGTTGAGTCCAATGGTTGAGATTAAATCAAGTCACGGGTGTACACGGGCTTGAGGATTAGTTTAATCTAATTGGGTTAGTTCATGGGAGTTTTTATTGAATCTGGGCCTGGCCCATTAGGTGGATGTATTTAAATCCTAGTCTTTAGGGTTTGGATGAAATAGAGAACGGATTCTTTTCTTCCAATCCTCTCTCTTATCACATGGCGGTAGCCCTATCTTCTTTCTTTCTCCCCCATCTTCTAGGTCTTCTTCGTTCTTGGTCTTCCATGTTCTCGGCCGCACGACAGACATCCAACGACGCTCGCGTGAGACATTATGTAGGAGAACGTGGTGGTCAACTCGATTGAGGAGGAGAAGACTCCTCTTGGGAACTCACGGAACTCACGGGTGGTGGAAGACTCGTGAAGGATGTCAGGAAGGGTGAAGTCTCTCTTCACAGGTATGTAGGAGAACGTGGTGGTCAACTCGATTGAGGAGGAGAAGACTCCTCTTGGGAACTCACGGGTGGTGGAAGACTCGTGAAGGATGTCAGGAAGGGTGAAGTCTCTCTTCACAGGAGAAGACTCCTCTTGGGAACTCACGGAACTCACGGGTGGTAGAAGACTCGTGAAGGATGTCAGGAAGGGTGAAGTCTCTCTTCACAGGTGGTGGAAGACGTGGAAGACTTGTGAAGGACGTGTCAGGAAGGGTGAAGTCTCTCTTCACAGGTGGTGGAAGACTCGTGAAGGACGTCTTCCAGTATGGAGAATAAAATAGGAGCTGTGGTAGTTCGAACCCAAGATCAAAGGGTTCAAAAGTAAGCGCATTACCGCTGCTTCAATCTGATTGTTGGCAACAAAGGGTAAAAGCTCAGGTACTTCTTCAGCAAGGTTGATCATATTACTGTTCATCAACGACTAAACCACAACATCGATGGTGTCAAATGAGCATAACCCATGAAGCCCCTAACCATTCCATTTAATAGAGCCATGAACATGATAAGTTGACAATCATGTTTGCACGCATCCCTGCATCAAAAGGTATAGCTTATGATAAATGAAGCAGTCTCATATTTGGATCTAAGTCTACGTACAAGAGATACCTCATTCGAAGGCATGGGTAGCCTCCAACATTTGGACCTCGATCCCTTGTTTCTCCTCCCTCTTTGCTTTTATTGGCTGTAAGCCCCGCAACCTATTATTCATTTTCATCTTCTTTAAGGAGGAAAGCTATAAGGCCCATCTTTTGCCTCTCTTTCGTGGCTTGAACATCAAACAATTCTTAATATCTCTCATACTTTCTTTTTATCTTTATAGGAGTGTTGGCTTCAATGCGAAGCTTATTGTTGTAGGACCAAGCTAGTTAGTTACTCTTAACTTTTGATTCATCATTCATCTTATCGTTTCTATTAATGTCTGATGTCTTTCAATCAAAATTTAGCATCATCATATGTGATACTATATAGTTACAAATTATTTGTTTACAATATACATACAAAATATATACTGATAAAATTTTTCATGTATATATCTTAGGGAGATCTTATAAATACCTCTTATATAGCTATTGTACAAATATAATAAATTATTTTTCTTCTACTCTTTTTTTCCTCTCTCGTTCTCTTATCACTCCTAACCCAAGTGGTTGCCTGGTTGGGTTCCCCTCACTTTTGCCTTAAGAAAAAAAAAAGAAAGAAATAATCGAGAGATCACATTATGCTGGAAGCAAAATTATGGCTGAAAGAGACTCGGCATATCATAAATGGGTCAGACGCATTGGCTATGACAACCTACTGCACCAGATGCAGGCATATGGAAAGCTCATCAGCAAGCTTTAAGTTCGTTAGCGATATTATCTAAATCGGTAGCCATTCTGTTCTTTTGAAAGCTGGGCGTAAAATTACCTATTTGCGTTAATGCATCAAAAGTCCTTGGAATCATGGTCGCCATGAAGCCGAGTTCCCTAGTATATGAGCAGTTGTTAATAGTTTAGTACACTGTGATAAAATTCAAGAAAACTGAATATAAATCTATTACCTTGGAATTCTTATGTTAATAATATCGAAATATAATATATAATTAAAAAGTATAAAATTTGTATCTTATTTGCTATTATCGAAAATGAAGGATACTGTAACTGAATTGATGCAATAGCATTGCCGGTTAATTTTGGTTGAAGACGGTACTTCTGGTTTGTTAACATAATTATAGAAGATTTTTTTTGATAAGGATGAAAGTTATCAGAAATGCTTAAATAGAAAAACTTATCCTTTCGTAGAACCTATTCGAAGAGGCGAGACCTTTCCGAATAAGCATCTCTTTACTAAAAAGATACCATAACCTTCTTGAAAAGACTTTTTCTATAAATCGTGTCCAAAACTGAAGACCATAACCATTTGAGTTTATGTAATCATGTCTATTCAGCTCATCATAAAATTAGAGTCATATTACTAGTATCTACATATTATTCTATATCAAAAAATTAATCCTTAATGTCTAATTAACTTTATTAAATTACTTATTATTAAACTAATATTATGATAATCAAATATACATATTTATATATGTCGGTCGATATGATTATTTTCCAACACACTGCACTAAAAGCTAAGAAAATAAGAAAGAAAAGTTATAATATCCTAAATTTATCTATTACTTTAATTAACTAGTTAACTTCATTAATAGATCAAAATTATATAGCCCAAAAATTTAAATAAAAGTTAATGAATAGTAAATAATTTTTTTTAAATATTTAAATTTTTTAATATAAAATTCTTTAAAATATTATAATTTTCTTCTTATAATACGATGTTTTCGTCGTACACCATAAACTAACAATAATTTATTCTTAAGCCGAATCGTTGATGCTGTAAGGATGGTTTCATGCCATGGTGAAACTCTATTATGTTTCATAGATAGCTTTTTTTTTTTTTCATGCTCATTAATTTTTATACATTTGAATCAGCTATGATATTATTTATAACGTTTCATATTTATCTGCTGATTCAATTAACTTTATTATAGGTTAAATTTATATAATTTAAATTTAAATAATAAATAAATTTAAATTAAAGTATATAATATTTTTTTATTTAATATAAAATTATTTTTAAGGTGTTAAAAGAAGTGGATAAGGAATTACTCTTAAAAAAAAAGTAACAATTAGCGTCTACTCACAAAAAAAAAAAAAAAAGTCATTTTAAATTATCATATACCGTATTGACATGGGTCTAAATCTATTTTTATTTATTTATTTATTTATTTATTTATTTATTACAGTGGAGGTGACATCCACTCCAGTGAGGGGGCTGTCCTTTTGGCTTATGAGGAGGATGCCTTCGGTACTTGAAAATTATTAGGGTGGTGGCTCTACCTTTTGTACATCTATTGAATAGTCTGTCAGCTCGCGTCCTTTTAGCTTGGCTTTGTTTTGATTGCAAGAGATGGCGTTCCACATGCAACTCTTTTGCCGGTCTGGGGGCTGCCGTGGACCGTGATGCCAAACTGATTCCGAGTCGCAGACACTGTTCTCTTTTACTTTTTGGCCATTTCTTTTCTTATGGAGTTATATGGGCCATAGACTGCACGCTCAAAAGCCTGCATATTTTGTCATTAGCTGGACTCCGCTTGAACTTCGCATGCGGTGCCGTTATTTTAGGTTTTTTTTTTTTTAAGAACGGTCACACTAACCTAGTACAAATCAATTTAGATCGATTCGAATACAAAATTTGCTATAATATAGAAGGACAGGGATCGTTCGACCTCAAGTTCATGAACCATCATGCTGAGCCACAAAAGAAGCTATCCAGTCCGCCGTCAAATTAGCTTCTCGATAAATGTGACGGATCTGAGCATAGTCAGCCTCACGTAGGATAGACCAAATGTCCGTAAGCATCGAATTAGCAAGACCAGAATGATAATTCTTCTTCTGCATCCAAGAAATAACCGATATTTTAGTTCAATTAACATGTCCGAAAATAGCAGAAAAATTGTAATGATTCAAGCTTGTAACATCAATAAATCTATTTTATTATAAAAAAATAAAATAAATAAGGTTCACGTTAACTTTGAGCCATCACAATTCAAAAAAAAAATTAAATTAAATGATACTTATTCATCTTACTTAATTAATTCTAAATCATTAATTATCCAATTAAAACTAATTAAGAGAGGCATCATAAAAATAATAACCTATTATAAAATTATAAAAAAATGTATGGATCGAAAAAGCTTGGAATAATAGCTGCCAGGATGCACTGCAGGAGAAAGAAAAAAAAAATTATCGTTATAATAAAAAATAAAATAAATAAATAGAAATGACATCTTCAACATCTTACTTAAAAGAAGATTTTTTTTTTTTAAATAAAAAAATAAATATTATTTTTATTTTTATTAATAAAATAGTAATAAATATAATTTCCACTCATTTCAACTGCTTCACTGTTGGTCCTTATAATAATTTTATATATTTCATGTCTATATAATTATTATTATTTTTTACTTTATATTTATAAAAGTTATTAGAAGAAAGATGGAGCAGATTAGGGATGAAGATTTTTTTTCTTATAATAAAAATAAGAAATATTTATATTTTTATATGTTTCTATATATATCTACAAATTACTATTATATTTTTACAAAAAAAATTCATAAAAATTATTAAAGAGAGAAGGAACATATTAGGGATAGAGATCATTATTTATGTGAATGGAATGAGAATGAAAATAGGGATTATTTTTTTTAGCAAAAAAGAAAATGAGGATTGACTCTTCATTCTATTATTATCCCTTAAGGAAGAGATGAGTTCTCTCTCTTAAAATTTCTTTCTTTGGTCGCCATTCTCATTCTCCTTTCCTTTTTTCAAACACATATGCAAAATAGAAGAAGGAAGAAATTTTATGGAATGGTTTTGATGATTCTAAAACCAACCCAGCAGCTTTTAGGCCTAACTTAAAGTGTTTAGATTCAAATTAGGCTAATCCAATATGGGTACCTAATCAACACCCAACAATAATTAACATAACTACTAGCAGGAATAATTAGCAATGTAGGATATGTAGACACAATCATATTGTTAAGGCTTGATGCATGGTTATGACTTATGACAATTATTGCGGTTGGATCTACAATATTGGCCAGCTATGATACTTTCTTTACCTTCAAATTTACCCCCTTCCAAAACAAAAAAAAGTCAGCTTCTGTGATTCATATTTAAGTGAGAGTCAAGTATAGGCTTGCACAAAGATGAAGTTTTCTTGTCAACCAGGATCAATCACTAACCATACACCCATGCTAACTGTGCATTATGCAATATTTTATTCAAAATCCAAGTAAACAATGAGATATTCTACATTTTTTAGTGTGAGAACAGAAAGGTATATATATCTCCTCATGGACAAGGCCCTGGTGTAGAGGATGTCCTCCCATGTTCTCATTTCTTCTCATGTTCTTCAAGAGGAATCTCTACAGAGTCAAATTATATATAAAAAAAAAATACATAACCAGGGAACAACATGCCCAGTAATGGAGAGTGATATGCTGATAAGAGGTAGGGTCAAAAAAAGAAAGTCCTACATTTCAGCAATTGCTTATATGGTGACCAACCTGCCCTCTAATGGAGGACAGTGATCTACAAATGGGAGAGGGGGGGAAGGTTAAGAAAGAAAAGTCCTACCTACCTTTCAGCCAGCAGCCCACCAACAGCAGACTTGATTTACAAGGAGATGATTGTGCTGAAAAAAGTATCCAATGGCCTGGCTGAGTTATTGCAGGCATTATTAAAAGGTGCTGTTGGTTTGATGTTTATGGACAGGGAGCTCTGTGGAGCTAATTTGATTTGATGTAGTGATTGAAGAATTCAAAGCCCTGGTGGATCATGACTGGTCAACTGGCCTTTAAACCTAACAATTTAAAGCTTAATCCCCCTTTACCAATGCCAATCACCCAAACCCAGGAAAAGGTAGGAAATTTAGTGAGTCAGATCTACCCTACCCTTAATCCAATCTAATTCAATCTAATCCTAATCTGATCTGATTCGTATTTAAGGAGTCATGGTTAAGCTGAATTTGCAAATCACACCCAATTTAAATTTTGAATCAAATTTAAATTTTATTTTATTTTTTAATCTAGCTCGACTTAATCTAACCTAACCTGAATCTGATTCAGACCGAGTCATAAAACTTAATTTTATATATCTTATTTTCCTTCATTTAATTATCTTTATTAATTTATTAAATAAGCTTTAATTTAGATCAATTCACCTTTTCATCTTGACAACTAGATCTTCTCTTTATATATATAATTATATCTCAAATTTATATTCTATTATTGACTTTGATGGATACTTATTTATAATGTCTTTAAGTATATGAATAAGTATTTTAAATATCATAATTTATAAATTTAAGAATAATCATTTACTTGAATAGAATTAAAATTTTTTAAATAAAAATTTAAATAAAAATTAATTTTTTATTCTCATTTAAATTGTTTAATGGTTCTATATTAATTTTTAATTACTAGATTTTAGTTATTATTTATAATAGTTAGATACTTAAATGCAAACATGTTTTAATTCAATCCTATCTTAAATCTTAGAATTATGGGTTGAATTCGAATCATCCTTAGCCTTGAAAAGACTGAAATGATCCGTTAGGTATAAATTTTTTTTCCAAAAATCCGATCCGAAGAGTAAATAGGTTAGGTTGAAGTTTAAAATCATGACATGAATATAAAACTAAATTAAATGGGATCAAGTATAATTTAATTTGACTCGATCCATTTGCAGACCTAGCTAGAAGTTACATAACTAAAACATTAATATATTTTGAAAACTATGAGCAAGAAAAATAATAAAAACCCTTTGTTAGATTAGAAATGGCAAGGAGCATATGGAGGTTGATTTTTAGTCATCCTATATTCATCTTAGGTAGTGTTTGAAATAGGGGATAAAAGTGGATATCCAGAGGATATCCCCTCTTATTCCCAAAAGCCATAACCATAAGGGATAGCTGGAATAAAGTTAACCAAAGGGATAATCCATGGTTAATCATGGTTAACCATGGGATATCCCCTCAATTTATTTCCTAGAAAATGCAGGAATGGCTAGTTATCTCTCCAAATAAAAGTAAAAAAAAGTTATCTTATGAATTTACCTTTTTGTATTTGATATGATCAATGGGATAGTCAAGGAATATCCCTAGGAATAGCCAGGGGACAAACTCTATCCCGTACACTTATCCATGAATAATCTTTTTTCTATCAAACACTACCTTAGTCTCCAACTTCTATACCCCATCCTGTTCATACCTTATGCCTTGTCGGAACTATAATTTTAGTCCCTATCCCTGACCTCATCTTATTGCCTCGCCTCTAAATATTTTTTTATTTTTTAAAATTATCTTTAAAAATATGCTTTAAAATATTTAATATTAAATATTAAATAACTTAGAATATTTAAAAGTATAGATTCATTACGGATTTGGAGCGAGTTTTGAGATAAGGAGCATACAAACCAGTTGCATTGGGATCCTAATTTTGCGTTTTTCCATTGGTTCATCCTGAATTCGATCAAAGTTTGGTAACTCCATCCCAATTGAGCACATAATGGCAGGTCATATTGGATTGGGATAAAATTACAAGTACGTGTGGTTAGCTTGACATTTCTATGTACCTAAAGTCTCCCTTTGCCTTGAGCAACATCTAGAAAAAGGCTACCCAAAAAAACAACGCATGGGTATCTCGAAGTCCTTTATCTCGATCGAGAGTTAAAAAAATAATAAAAGAAAAGGTGGGATGACATTTTCACTTACCTAATATTTTCTATTCAAATAATTATTTTTTAATGTTTGAATTATGCACGCCTTGTGTACACGGCAAAGAAATGAACAAACCATTCAATGCCAGGTTAAAAGGAACAAAAAAAAAAAAAAAAAAAAATCTTTCAATCGAAATCGATCGCAGTCTGTTGTGACAACTGGACTACCAGCATCGATGATTGTCATCCATGCAAAATATTCTCTACAAGAAGTTTTAGTGGCCCATACAAAGTGCAGTCCATGTAACGTTACTATATACCTCGCGACATCCCATCTACTGCTTTCTTAATTTGTGTTCGATAGTTGATAATTTATTCAAATTATCGATAATTAAAATAAAATTTATTATATAATTATGTTTAATATATATTTTAAATAATAATCTATTTTTGTAGTAGTATAAGCCTAAAAAAAATGATAATTTGATAATTTTTTTTTTGATAAAATTATTGTTACTTCTTTTGATCACTTTTTACGTGCCTTCTTTTCTATGACTTTGCTGGAACAAGGTTCCCAACCACATTCTTGATCACTTCAATATATTTATTATAATTAAATTTATAATAATAAATAATATATATTTAATAAATTTAATTTAGAAGTATTTTAAAATTTAATGTCATATGACTGATAATTTGTTTATCATAATCAATATTGTTGTACCAAACATAATAACCAATATTATTAGTAATCTAATGTCAATCTATCTTATAGATAATCAATATTATCATTCAAAATTATCTAACAATGCATCAAATGCAACCTTAGTTAAAGCATGCAAGATCCATATTGTGGGCATCAAGCCCTACACGCATACAAACGTATGTCTCCCATACGCACGCAAGCATGCTATCAGGCTAACATTCAAGGGTGTCTATGAAAATCAATTAAATCATAGAACTAATATGAGCTATGATTTGGTTCAGATTGGCTCAATTTTAATTTTATCTTTCGATTTAATTTTAATTTAAAAATCTTTAAAACTAAAAGCCTCAATTCTGTTTCGATTTTAATTAACAATATAAATCAAACTGATTCGTGTGTATGGACTTTTATCTGTACTATGATTAAAATAAAGATGCAACATGTATAAATAAATAGATTATTTAAAAAATAAAATTTATTATAAATATCAATTCCGTAACCATACTTTTTTTATAGCTAAATAAATAAATTGAATTGATTCAACTCGATCCAATTTATTGAAATAATTAATATCATTTTAAATTTTATTTTAAAAGAATTAATTTAAATTAATTTGATTTTAAATACGTATCTAAATTGTTTTGTGCCCATCTATGCGCATGGATAAGGGTGTAACACTATATTCGGGTTTTTTTCAATCGTAATCTAACTTTATTTGTAAAATATCAATCCTAATCCTAATCCTAACCCTATTTGTAAAACCTCAACTCTAATCCTATTTTTAAAATTGGGTTTGGATTGAGTTTCGGATAGGAATTCAGGTTGATGGAAAAAATAAAATAAACTAAAATATTTTTCTAAAGTAAATAAATACTGAATTATGGATTATATAGGCGAAAAAATAAAATCCCTTGTCGAACGCATAAGTTGGACTCAGGGCTTTAACATTGTATTAAAAAAAGTTTTATTAAAAAAAAAAAGAAGAGGAGGAGGTCCGCAAACAAAGAAGAGGAGAAGAGGAGGAGGCGCGAAGTGAAACGAAATGTACGCTTTGTGTTTGTCCTTCTTTTTCTCGTTGCCATCTTATCCGATCCGACTAGCGCCTTCAATCTGGTACAGATAAGCTATCCTTTTCGGATAACCATTGGATTCATATTATCTCGGATTCGATTGCGATCAATCAAATCAAATTAATTACAAATAGATCGAGTTAAATCCGAGTCTTTGAATTTGGATGGAACAAACATGAGTTTAACTAAATTGGATTCGATAGACCGATTTGGATTGAATCCGATCTATGTTGCACCCCTAATCATGTCCATCCATGTAGGTTTATGCGCTTATCTCCTGGTTAAAAGTGGCCACGTAGATGGCGGGGTCCACAAGACTTCGCTCTCGCGAGAAGAGGGCGGTCGGTGGCTACAAATCATACGTAGAAGGCGGGGTCCAGAAGGCATCGCTCTCTGATGAAGAGGGCGGTGGCTATAAATCATATGGCAGACGGCGAGGCCTCTTTGTTTGTTTCTTCTCCCTTCGCAACTCCGCAGGAAAAAACGGTTCCTTGGCCACCCTTGTCCTTCTCTTGTTTTCCTTTTCTCTTGTCCTCCATCACCGTCTTTCGGCTGCCAGATATCGAAAGAGGGCCCCCTTCCCCTTCCTTCTTCTCCAATCCTCTCAAAAATTCGAAATTCAGAGCAAAAGAAGCAGACTTGGAGTGGAGAGGAAGGAAAGAACCGGAAAGGAGCCTCTTTGCCGCGTGAATCCTCGTTCCAGCTCGTGTGTTCCCTCGGCCGCTTCTCAAGTTGTGTGGTCGTCCTTGTTTTTCTGGTTTTAATCAAAATCTTGGGAAAGATTGGATCTTTTCGCGATTGTAGCTTGGTTTTTCTTCGGTTTTGATGCTTTCTTCAATCATCGCAGGGGAAAAGATCGGTGATTTCTTCTGTTGGATTCGTGAATCGTTCGGTTCTTAAGTTGGTTTTCGGATTTCGATCTGGATTCAGCCCTTCCCTGCTCCTGCTCTGCCCGTCACGAAATCCGAAATCAGGAGGAGAAAAACAGAGGAAAGAAGAACACGGAAAAAAGAGCAACTTTTGCTTCCAGAATCCGTGTTCTGCTGTTTCCCAAGGTGTAGTTTTTTTCTTCCAGTTATTTCGATTAAAATACTGACAAAAATTGATTCTTTACTTGGTTTTAATTCTTTCCTTAGGTGCTGCAGGCGAAAAAACCGGCGATTGTACCTGCTGGCTTTGGTATTCCAAACTGAATTGAACTCTACAAGGGAACATTTCTATTTATTTATTTTTCCTAATTTGATTCCCTGTATCGGTAAATCAAGAACTGATAGTGAATAGGGTTACGAATATCAATTAAATTGGAAGAAGAAAAAAAAATGTCTGGTTATGTCGGCGTTCTTGTTTCCGATCCCTGGCTCCAGAGCCAGTTCACCCAGGTTGAACTACGGGGCCTCAAATCCAAAGTAAGATCTTGGTAACCACATTCTCAATTCTTTTGCTTCGATTTCCAAAGGCGTTCCTTGTTGGTTTGTTTACTAAATTATTTATTTTGATTGGGATCAAACAGTTCCTCTCGTTGAAGAGGGAGTCGGACCAAGTGACGGTTGGTAACTTGCCGGCGGTAATGGGAAAGCTGAAGGGTCTCAATGAGGAGCTCACTGAGAAAGAGATCTCTGCAATCTTGGGCGAGTCATACCCTGATACTAGCCAGGAGATTGACTTCGAGGCATTCCTTCGGGTATTATCTAGTTTTCTCATTGAATTATATTCTTTGTGCAGTAGGATTGGGGACAAGATTTGGTGAAAAATAATTGGTGAATTGAACAGGCATATCTAAATCTCCAAGCACGGGCTGCAGGCAAATTGGGTGTTTCAAAAAACTCATCAGCATTCCTGAAGACTTCCACAACCACAAGTGCACACTATTAGTGAATCAGAGAAAATTTCTTATGTGGCACATATCAACAGCTATCTTCGAGATGACCCATTTTTGAAGAATTATCTTCCAATAGATCCGGGTACAAATGATCTCTTCAACCTTGTGAAGGATGGTGTTCTCCTATGGTTAGTGAACAAATTTGTTATAGATTTATTTTCAATGGTTTGAGATACTTGAATTGTACCTTTTTTTTTTGAAAAAAGGCTGGCGTAGTCTTGTTAGTATGCCTGTTCTAATGATTACACTGGATGGATGCTAGATAAGAGACTCATTTGTATTTGGATACTGCTATTCTAATGTTCATGCTTTTGCTTCAATTGGATTTAGTAAGTTGATCAATGTTGCGGTGCCGGGGACAATAGATGACAGAGCTATTAACACAAAACGAGTATTAAACCCATGGGAGAGAAATGAGAATCACACTCTTTGCCTCAACTCAGCAAAAGCCATTGGGTGCACCGTAGTTAATATTGGAACACAAGACTTGGTTGAAGGAAGGGTAAGCCTGAATTTGATTTTGCTATTTGTCTTTATATGGATCTTCATTATTTATTTTGCTGCTATTGTTTTGGGAGTACTGAATGGCCATTATTCCATCCTTTATGTGATTCTGTTATCATATTCTTCAAATTCTGTTTTCTTTCAAAATAAGAAGAGATAGTTGGTTTTCATTCTTCAGCTTGCTGGCCCACTGGCATGGCCTATTCTATATTGCATGAAGTTTGCTCTTGGGTCTTTTATCAAACTCCACGGGCTACATTTATTTTATCTGAAGCAGCTGGTGGGAATGCCATGACACTAATAAAAATCAAATTATAATCATTTTATATTTTTGACCTCGGTTTCCAATGTTGTTTGTTGGTCTACCTGAACCCTTCACCTTTTTCTGTCCATGCTTGGATCAAAGTCATCATTGCTCACTTCTTTAACTCAAAGCTATTTAAAAATTATGTTGTCTTCTGATTAAAATTAAGTTAGATGGCAAGAGTAGCTTCCACATCCCAATACCATCGCTACTCTGAGAAATAACAAATTAACAATTCTTTTCTACTTTGCTGCAAATTGTAGCTCCTGCTATTTATATTTGGAATAACTGAAGATTTGTTGCCAGCCTTCAATTTTTATTGTGATGCCACCCCCTCCCTGCTTTATTTTATTGGATATTGACTATCTGCAACTATTGCCTTTGAAACCTGATATTGCAGTTTCACTTACTGATTCAGAAGTTTATTTGTTCTTTTTATTTCAATTATTTTAACTGTATTTAAGAGGATTAAACCCCTTTTTTTCTTTCCAATGCAGCCCCACCTTGTGCTTGGCTTGATATCTCAGATTATAAAGGTACATGCTGGTTATTCTTATCTGATGGGTAAATATGTCATTTCATTTTAGCATAGAATGGAGTGGTGAGCTTCGAGCTGGCTGGGATCTTTTAATTACTCTCTCTCTCTCTCTCTCTCTCTCTCTCTCGTGCATGCGCGCACGTACACGTGTCAAAGCTGTTCAAAGTCAGTTTTGGAATTCCATATGTTAGAAGGAGAATCAGTTAATACTATATTTTGCCTTGGTGATCCTAATCTCAGATACAACTGTTAGCTGATCTCAGCTTAAAGAAGACACCCCAACTAGTGGAGTTGGTAGATGACGACAAGGTTAGCATTTGCATTTTGGTAATTGTTTGGTTATTTTTGGCTAGCAGATTCTACAACAGCATTGTTTTGCTAATAGATGTTGGTGTTATGTTTTACAGGATGTCGAGGAACTCATGAGTTTGGCACCAGAAAAAATGTTACTTAAATGGATGAACTTTCATCTCAAGAAAGCAGGCTACAAAAAGACTATTGCAAATTTTTCTTCTGATGTGAAGGTACAATCCTAGATTTTGAATCTGATAAAGATTATAAGATCCTAAAGCTCACATGTCTGTTCCCAAGGTTTTAGAACTAGAAAATTGTACAAAAATATAACTTAGTTTAACATATCTAATGGTTCTCACAAATTTTCTTAGTTGATATTTTACACTCTGCAATGAACTTAAGCCATATGATAATGTTGAGGTCGATGCCCATCTTATATCATCCTGAAATGACAGTTTGTTTATAAGTAAGCTCTACCTTGGTTACTCATCTTTGTGTTTACAGGTTTCAATACCCAAACCTTGTTCAAGCTCTTGCAAGTTCTATCTCTTTGATTTCATGTATGTGAGTCAAAAATGGATGACTGAATCATGCTGAAGATTTAAAAAAATATGCCAAGAGAGCAATATATTAATGATGCTTAGAGAGATACTATATATGGGGGAGAAGTCTGCGATGCATCTTCGTGTATATTTTGTTTCCTCATCAATGCTTAAGCCCTTCCAAAACCAGTATTTCTGAATTTCACATGTGAATCAAATGGATGACAGTTGATGTCTTAAAAGTAATTAGCAGTAAATAATATCTTAGAATTTCATCTGAGACCAGTGGTAGTTATAGGAGAGAAGTCTGTGATGCCTCTTAGCATTTAATTATCCATCTAGTTTAACCTGGAGTGGCCATAATTGTGTGCTTGTGTTCTGGCAACGACCTGTTATCATTTCTTCATAAAGGAATAAAATATCATCTTATTGGTTCTGTGTTTTATATATACTAAAAGCTAATATATGTGAATTGGAAGAGACTATCCTACCCTGGAAGTCACACTTAATAGACCCTACCAGCAATCCCAAGATACAGGTAAAGCACCAAATGCTGTTTAGATGCATTCCCTAGCCCACTAGCTAGGTGCATTGTCATGGATAATATATCATCAGTCATTGTTATTTTAGTGTACTTCCCTTTATACATGCCATGCTTACTTTTATGAGGCATCTTCTCATTTATTTGTAAGTTTATTTTTGTTGTAAAATGTATAGTTTACAATGTTTACAGGATGGAGAGGCTTATGCATACCTTCTTAATGTTCTTGCTCCTGAACATTGTACTCCAGCAACTTTGGATGCTAAAGATCCTACTGAAAGGGCTAAAATGGTGCTTGATCATGCAGAGAAAATGGACTGCAAAAGATATCTTAGGCCAAAGGACATTGTTGAGGGCTCATCAAATCTCAATCTTGCATTTGTTGCACAAATATTCCATCAAAGGTAAGTATGGTTGTCTCTCTTTTTCTTTCTTCCTAGAACCTCTTTGCCTTGAATTTAGTATTGGTTTTCAATGTTATATTCATCTTATTTGCACATATTTTTTCCTTGTCAGTATTGTGTTGAAAGGTAATGAAAGGATGCAATTTGACTATATCTCGTCCAAAGAGAAAAACATATGAATGAACATGAATAGCAAGTTCTCCTTGACCTTATGAATTTTACTTTGCTATTTGTTCTTATCCAAAGTCAAGTCCTCCTTACATGCTAGTAAACTGATTTTAACTACCTTCTCATAATAACTGTTGCTTTGAATAAACATGATTTAAGGTGAAAATATGAATCATTAACTATAGAGATATTGTGTAGGGAGAAGAACAGATGAAAATCACTCCCATGATGGAAAAATTCTGAGGGAAGTTCTTGTTGGAAACCACATTTCAAAGATGAGAGTGAGCTAGGTATTCATTTGTTGTTTTCATCTTTTGTCTCCTATTAGGTGCTAGTGACTAAGTATTCAGTTTTGGGGTTATCAAGTACCAAAAGATACTGGTTGGAAAGTCCTGCTTGATGGATAACATAGACAAGCAAGGTAGGTCTCACATATTTCATAAGTATATCTATAAATTCTGATTATGATGATCTGTAGAGCATGGATTTAGGTCCTAACGGGATGTCCTATAAGACAACAGGATGTCTGATGGGACATCGGGATGGGTTCTTGTCCCAAGTGTTGGAATAGGACCGTCTTGACATCCCAATTGGCATGTCTTAATACTTCCATCCCAACTATTGGGATGAGATGTGATGGCAATGCATGCCGTTCCATAGAAAAATTGGGATTGCTCCATCCTATTGGATTTCAAATCTTACTGTAAAGTTAAACTATGAGGGGAAAACAACATAAGCCTTTTTTTAAGACAGGCAGCATATCTCAAATTTTTAGAAAAGTGAAGGAAAAAGGAAAATTTAGAATTCATTAATGAGAAGTATGTGAGAGCTGCAGCCTTAAGAAAGAGAAGACATACAGACTTCTATTGAGGCATGGCATGAACCTTGAATCTTAAAACATAAGTTTGTGTGATTATTTACAGAATTATTTAGGTGGATGAAAAAAATCATGCGAAGTTAAGACAAGGCAAATGATGTCAGTGAGGTATTTAACTTGGATACTTCTCTAATATTGTTAGGCGAGGGTCCAACAACACATTAAAAATGTCTACAAATCATGAAGCAATCATACAGGAAAAATTGTTTTCATATGCCATTTTGATCAACTATTTAAATTCTAGATGAGATTTCTATCGCTTCCTTTCCTCTAGTTGTGAATGTTACTAAAAACTAACTAGATGAAACTTAGGGGCCACATTGAATTTTTGGGAAAAGGTGATACAGGACAAGCAATGATCATTAGTGGCTAGTTAGTTTACTTTGTTGTTCACAGTATACTTTCTTGTTCACAAATTTGATAAATAGGTACCAAAGGGAAAGACCGTCCATATAGGTCATTGATTTTGGAAGGAAACTTACATGGTGGGAGAAACTAGAGAAAGATAAGGTAGGTCTCCGGAAGAGAGTATTGTGACAGTTTTTATTCAGAGAACTAAGTACATATAGGAGTTGTTAGTGATGAATGCAGTAGTAATTATGGCAAGAAGAATAAGATTTTAGCTGCAGCGAGCCTGCACCAAAAGTTTGGCCTTTAATCCTTGCCTCTTTATAGGTGACATATCAACTACCTATGGTGCATTCTATACATAGGTTGTGTTACGAAATGAGATAAGAAAAATAAAGAATGTTATAAATCATAGTATATGCTGGTTAAAAATGGGATATATTGAATACAAATTTACTTGAATGCAAATGATTCTAGGCCCTAGACAAATTTAATGAACAAGGCATTTCCTGGAGTGCTTGTAATGAGGGATCTCTTATATGAACAAAATGAATTGACACTTAAGATGTGATTGGGTGACATCGAGATGTGCTTTGATGGTTTTAGGTGATTGCTTTATATTGTTGAAAATAACAGTATGTGCATTGTTCTGAAATGTCATATCAACCAGAATGTTTGGAAACAAGGTAGGTGTAGAGATATCAAGTGAGAGCAGTGGCATTGAGTGTGTTAAAGTGTATCAGTGTTAGGGAGGGAATGTAATTAAGTGCATACAAGGGATCTTGTACTTCAGAGAGAGGATACAGCAATGATGATTGAATTTGATGACAGGATAATACCTCCTTTATTAAGGGAAGCTCAAATGTGCAAACCAGTTGCAAAAAGGGGGTAAAAATGTTAGAAAGCTGATGTCATATGGATGGTATGTGGTTTATTCATTGTGTTCAGTTATTGAAGGACAAGTATATTTGCAATGTGATTTATTGTTATTTTTACAATTATTTGTGCAAAATGTTGGCAATATGTGGAGATTTACCCTTGTAAGTTCTTCGGGTTGATGTTGTTTCTTCCTGGGAAAAAGATGGTATCATATATATCATTGTCATGTTTTGCACGTGAGCAAAAAGTCTTCAAAATTTCAGATCATTGCCAGCATAATCTCTCTCTCTCTCTCTCTCTCTCTCTCTCTCTCTCTCTCTCTCTCTCTCTGAGTTGACTATAATATTCTATTTTAGCTTTATAAATTAATAAAAAGAAATTCTGGATCCATCCATCATTTTTCATGTTCAAGCTAGTATCACTTTTCATGTATCTATAACCTATTAATCAATCTGTTATTCTAATCTGTTAACACAACAACATACAGTAATCTTCTGGGTTATATCTTGGCCATATGCTCTGTAAATGTTCATAGATGCAATGCATGGAATGAACTATATATTTTGTACCATAGCCATCAAGCCTTGTCCCAATTTTTTGGGATTAGCATATCCTTACGATGTTTAATTTTTTTTAAAAAAAGAAAATTGGAATGCATGTGTTCTATGCCATTTTGAAAGAATATGCATTTAGGTCAACTTAACATTCTTGTGTTGTTGTATAAAATTCTTGTCAGAAATCATTATGGTTATCAGAAGCAGCATAAGAGATCCTTCACACTTTTTAGATGAAGAAAGGTTGCATACTAATCCTAAGTCTACTTTTGCAGAAATGGTCTTTCCATGGATAGCAAAAAATTCTCCTTTGCAGAGATGATGCCTGATGATGTACAAGTGTCTAGAGAAGAAAGAGCCTTTCGGTTATGGATCAATAGTCTTGGAGTTGCTACATACATTAATGATTTGTTTGAGGATGTCAGAAATGGGTAAGCATTTTTGCAATAATTGTTTTCCTTTCTGCTAATGTTGCTGATTATTATGACACTGGTGCAGATGGGTTCTTTTGGAAGTACTTGACAAAATTTCCCCTGGATCGGTTAATTGGAAGCATGCAACAAAACCTCCTATTAAGATGCCATTTAGAAAAGTAGAAAATTGCAACCAGGTTGTAAGGATTGGGAAACAATTAAAGTTCTCACTTGTTAATGTTGCGGGTAACGACATCGTGCAAGGAAATAAGAAGCTAATTCTTGGTAAGTTTATATTTGCTATTTTCTGCACGATGCAAGTCGACCTTTGCTTTTACTAGTTTTAGTTCATTGTTCTGTAGTATAGCAGTCTTTTTACCAATTTTCTCCACGTGTGTTATCTCCCAAGTTTGATTTAATTGCTATCCTCGCTCTAATTTCTCTAATATAGAGCTTGATTAATATTGCAAGCTTTATCTTTTGTTATCCATCACCTCTCCATTATCATCTTTGGTTGCCCATATACATAAGCGCATGAAAACATATGTACATATATATTGTAATCTAGGTCTTTATTCATTTCAATATATTAGGTCTCAGCAAACTCATATGGCCCAGCTCTTGTTGGAAGCTTTGACAATGAAATAATCATTTGTTTTGTTGTAACATGACATGGTTCTAGACTGTATAGTATTGATGTAATTGGAAATGTTTATAGTTATATAACATTGTTAGAGTACAATTCTGGTTGGTTATTGGTTCCTATTATTGTACATACATATGGTGACCCATATATACATTCATCTTTGTATGAGTAATTATGTTTGGGGGCTTTATAATAAAGTAATTTTGTGGGTTATCTGCTGATCTGCCTGTTTGTTCACATCAAAACTTGTTCTTAAAAATCCACAGTACCAAAGTTCAGGGTTGCCATTCTTGGGTCCTTCATGAAAGCTTTGTAGGCCTCTAACATGAGGTTTACTCATCCAAGAAGATCTGACATGAATCATTTTCCTCCTCTCTGTGATTGTGTCCTTGCCATGCCTTATTAGGGATCACTGGATTCCAACTAGGGTGCGTTGGTCAGCAGCCAAGTGCTCTGTGAGTATAAATTTTGGATCCCAGGATTTCAGTTTTTCTTAAAGATAGCAGTCGGTTGCTTTTTCATGGATCACCTGTCCAGTGCTTGCAAACTTGGACTTACTAGTTGAATGATGATCAGAAATAGAAACTCCAGCCAATCACAAGACTACCTCAAGAAAATTACTCAACCCAGGCATCTTGTGCACCTCTCAATTCATGGCCTAGATAAACTTTCAATCAGTGATTCATGTCTCGGTAGGATGGAGATTTAGACAGCCGAGATGTCTTGTTCTAGAGAGATTTTGGAACTGATGTCAGTGGTTTCATTTTGTCTCGGCTATAATACATTATAATATCAGTTTTAAATTATAATATCAGTTTTAAATAAATGTAATTTATCATAAAGATATAATTTTTAAAGTTTAAATATGTTTAAAAGTCCAATAAAACACTAAAGCTTTACAAATATTTTTTTAAGAAAAAAAAGCATTCTAAGCAAATCCTGGATGCCTGATTGGGTCGGAGATCAAGATGGGACAGGAGGAGATCAAGATGGGACAGGACATAGGGCATTTTGTTCCATGAAAAAACGAAAGCACCTCAATCGAGATTTAAAACCTTGCTTTCAATCATTAGTTTCATAATTTCGTGAACTATGTAATTGTTTCATAGACAAGATATAAATGCACAAGTATCAACTCCACAATCAGTACAATTAGTGATTATATGTTTATGGAAGTTCATGTTTATGCTTCTCATAACTTCTTATCATGCCCATAATGATGTCAGGGGGAAAGAAAGCAATTTTCAGGTTGAAAGGTGCATTTGGTTTGTCTGCAGACTATGGTTGCAGCAGAGCACTGCTGCTGGATTCTACCTGGCAAGATTATCACCACTAAAAGCATTATGTCCCTCCTTGATGTATATTTGTAGATATTTATTAATCCTCTTTGCAATTGTGAGATTCACTGTTGAAGCACCACCATTATCACTTCCAACACTACTCACATCATTCTGTCCATCTTATGTCATCATCTTCACTTGCTGTCAGGAATATTTATAGTTGTATATAGCTCATACATGTCTTAGCTTGACTAAGCTTACAATCTGACTAGTCTCAGTGCTGAGGCACCATGTGATGATGACCTATGTAAAAGTTCATGTGAGATCCAGTTTGTTACAAAAACTCCTCAACTGCTTAAATGGATAAATATGTGCCAGTTTATTGTTTTTGTTGTGTTAGATCTGCTGTTTTTTTTTTTTTCCCCTTCATAGTTTTAAATTTTATTTAGTGATGGCTGATTCAACCGAAATTTGATGTTCTATCATTGGGTTTCTTCTTTCAGCATATATGTGGCAGCTGATGAGATTCAATATTTTACAACTTCTGAAGAACTTAAGATGCCATTCGCAAGGAAAAGAGATGAGAGATGCTGACATCTTAAATTGGGCCAACCGAAAAGTGAAGTGCACGGGCAGAACTTCTCAAATCGAAAGTTTCAAGGTATTCTCATCTCTTTTGCTGCAGCTCACTGGTTTATATGTTACAACTTGGGAGCTCCCTTTATTACTCCTGTTTCTTCCTTCAGGATAAGAGTATATCAAATGGATATTTTTCCTTGAGCTTCTCAGTGCTGTAGAGCCAAGGGTTGTCAACTGGAACCTTGTTACCATGGGTGAAGCAGGTACGTTTCTAGCATTAGCTTTAGTGTTCTGAGTGAAGCCTTAATCAAGTAGGTGCTTGTTTTATAAAACGCTTTGGGCTTTTCCATGTGGTACAAATCTTGTTTGTTAATTTTCATGATTTTGGGATAACAAGGGGGAGGACACACTATTAACATCAGTGGAGGAATTGGGATTTTACAGTCTTATCATAGCATACAGTAAGTCGATCCATTCTCCTGACCGTTTGAATGTGCATATTATGGTTCTGCAGATGAGGAGAAGAGGTTGAATGCTACATACATAATCAGTGTGGCCAGAAAACTTGGGTGCTCCATCTTCTTATTGCCTGATGATATCATGGAGGTAAAAGGACTATGATGTTAATTATTTTTTTTCCATTCAGCGCTTTGACAATTCCAACCTATGGAATAATAAATTCATCACCAACCAATTTATTACTGCCTAGTGTCTTAATTTCTTACTGATCTAGATATCTACGGTTTGAGTAGTAGATCATTGGTTACCAATGTCTAATATGTTCTATTGGAACAATCATTATCTTTTAAAGCAACATGCTAACAATCTTTTCTTTGTGTATTGATTAACAGTTACATTTGTCAGATGGGCTAAATTATTCATAGGGGTAGTACTTGGGCCATGCAATCGATGGATTATTGATTTTCTGTAAATATTTCTCTACTCAATAGCCACAAGTGCAGCGTGAGGGAGTGATTTGGCTAGATGAAGAGATTAAGAGTTTGAGGGGAAAGTTATGGATAATTTACAAAGGATTAGGGGGGAAAAAAATTCAAATAAGTGAAAATTAAAAGAACAATAAAGAAGAAAAGGAAGTTGTTGATATATCTACATAATTATTCAGGTTAGAACAAGCACACAAGAAGCAACAATAATCGATCGTCACACAATCACCGCCAATGAGTAGCACTATGAGTCATGATTCATGAGTGTAACCCGAAGCTATGGGTAACATTATGAAATAATTCGTGATCTCCCTATTGATTTGTTTTTCTGTGAATAGTTAAGAAAATTGCTTGGGCCAGTGAAAGTTTAATATTTGTTATTATAAGCAACAACTGAAGCACTCCATTCACTTTGCCTCCTTGGATTATTTGCTGGCCTGGAAATGACTTTCCAAAATCCTTCCTTGCAGGTAAACCAGAAGATGATTCTTACTCTTGCAGCCAGCATCATGTACTGGAGCCTGCAGCAAGCATCAGAGGACTCTGATCGCTCTGATCTGTCGATGGATGATGCCGCCGCCTTGCAGAAATCTCCATCTGAGCTGTCTGTTGACGATGCGACCTCGCAAAAATCTGTGTCATCAGATGGAGAAGATGGAAGTGTTGTTGCAGAGAGCATTTCAACTCTATCCATTGATGATGCTGCATCAGACACTTCACAGGTAGAAAATGGTAATGCTTCTGTTGGGGAATGAGAGCATGGGGAGTGGCAACACTTAGAGTGCAGCAGAGGAAAAGAGAATGATGTGTGCCTACAACTTGATGGCAGCGTATATCCAGATTTTGGAGAACTTAATTCTCTACATCTTAATAGTTTTGAAACATGCAGAAATCTCTATTTTCCCTTTGTATTTTTTTTCTTTTTTTTCACATTTTAGGGTTTAGAGGAAAATGGATATAGGTATAAAAATGCTTTTTGGTTCTTGCCTTCCATTTATGGAATATATATTCTTTTGGATAGTCAATTTATATATCTCATGTTGAATAAATATATATTGAGAAATGATTGCCTCTTAAGATTTAATTTCTTTGATTTATATGTTTAACTGTTAATTGGGATCTCTCTCTCTCTATTATATATATATATATATATATATATATATATATATATATATATATATATATATATAGAAACAGGTCAGATTTATAGAGCTCGATTAAGAAAAATTGAGCTCACATTTATCTTTAGATCCATCAAAATGATGAGTGAAATTCAAACTCACATCCAAATTTTATTAATGATTGAATTCAGGTACAGATTTAAGTTTTTCGACCCCTTGGGAATTTCATTCCAATCGTTTCACCAAATGATTACAACCCTAGCCTTTCCTGGCTGGCAACTTGTTTCATGACATAAGGAGGCCAAACAACCAAGGGTTAAACCCAACCCTTTACAAGATTCAAACCAAGTTCAGAAAATATTAAGAACATAAAGCTCCTAAGATGAGCATATATTCAGAAATAAATACTTTATAATTTCGTAGATAACTCCTCAAATGAACTTCTTTCTTTGAATGCACTTCAGCAATAAATGAAGTCTTCTTTGAAGTAGCTGAAGCCTTCAATGCTCTTGGAAGCTTTGATGATTTAGCAAGAATGAGCAATCACTAATTTTCAAGAGCTGCACAGCTTCCTTTCTTTCTTTTTTTTTGAACAGCACGGATGTATGCAATAAATCTCTACTGTTCACTATACTTTTTCTTTTACCCGTTCCCGTTGATATCAAGGCTATTTAAGGTGATTGAACTACAAAACTAGCCGTTAGAACTGAAATGGAATTAAAGGAAAGAAGAACGAGTAAAGATAACTGTTGAAGAAATTTTCCAAAACATTAAATGATCTGTCAGTCGCCAAAAATGGAGAGGGAGCTCTAACATTTTCTCAAACTCAAAAAGGCAGACTCCAGCTGACTAGAAATGAAATCCAGTTAGCTTGGATGTGAGAAGAGCTCGCCTAGGTGAAGCAGAGACAACTCCTCAGTTGACTGAATTCAAAATCCAGTTAACTAGAGTATAAAAGCAATCGTCCAGGGAGTGAAGCAAGCATCCTTAGTTAGCTGGATGTGAAATCCAGTTAACTAGAATGAGAAACCATTAGGTCAAATTTTCTGCACAAGCCAGTCTAGTTGACTAGATGAAAACTAGTTAGCTAGATTGACAAACCATCTTGTCAGGGAGAAAAGCAAGTGGAGCTTAGCTAGCTGGATGCAAAATCCAATTAGCTAGGTTTAAGAGGAGTTCGGCTAGGTGGAGAAAGCAGCATAACTAGTTTACTGGATGACAAGTCCAGTTAACTAAAACCATAAGAGCAACCGGTCAAGAAATAAAGGCAGCACAACTAGATGACAAGTTAACTAGATTGAGGGACCGTTCGGCCAAGTAGTGGAGAAGGCAGCATCCTTAGTTAGCTAGACGCGAAATCCAGTTAACTAGAATGAGAAAGCATTCGGCCAAGGGGAATTCTCACGTCAATCTAGTTGACTGGAGATGGACTCTAGTTGGCTAGATTCAAGATGCACACGGTTGAGTTTACTAAGCACACATTTTAGTTGACTAGGATCTCCCTTTAGTTAGCTAAGCAAGGGAAACCCATGTCATGGCAAGGTAGAGAGTGAGTCCAGTTGACTGGATTTGATCCCTAGTTAACTATTTCCACACATGATTCAGCCAAGGCAACATACCAGGAAAAAAAGCTAACTGAAAAACAAGTCCAGTTAACTATTTCTCAACATGGTTCAGCCAGGGCATTGTAGAAGCAGTTTAGTTGGCTAAAAGATAACTCCAGTTGGTCAAGGAACTTGTGAGCATTTGAGATGACTTTGTAACTCATTGAAACATCTTCTTGATATGTTGTATTTACCTGCAATGATCTTTATCTCCATAATAAATATATTAGTATCCTACTTAATTGTTTTGTAATAATCAAAATCAACATGGGTCAACAGACCCGATTCAACTCGATCAATAAATGAATTGGGTTCGAATCCAAAATTATGATCCGAATATAAGATCGGATTGGATTGGGATCAGATATGACCTAATCTAGCTTGATCTATTTGCAGCCCTAACTACATCTAACTATGATTCGATAAGATTATTAAAATTCAATTTGAATCTACATCTATTTATTATAAAATAATTGAGTCAAGTTATCAGTTTTGTGGCATCTTGAGTTAAATTAAATTCACAAATGGTTAATTAGGTCCCACTTTATGGGTTATTTACCTACAATCCCAAGTATATTTAATTTGAATATATGTTAGCTATGCATGTATTATATCTATATAACTTATTTATGTATGTACAAAATATGGTTATGTGTATGTTAGCATGCATGGCATATCACTATACCATGTGAAATATGTAAGCCCGTAGGATTGGACCGGTCCAAAGTGAGCCAACCCAACCCCCCCCCATGTGTGCAGCCGAGGAATCCCTCCTCTCTTGCCCAAGTCCTTAGGCGTAAAGAGAAAAAACGGCGGGGGGAAGAGGGAGGGGTGGGTGGGAGCAGCCTAAGGTTTTCCAAAGTCACCGAGGAAAGGAGAGATGTCAAGAAGGAAAAAAAAGAAAAGGGGTGAAGATCCTTGTCGCTAGGGAAAGGAGAGGCCGAGAGAGAGAGAGGGAAAAGAAGAGGAAAGAGGAACCTTTATTTCTCTACCCTTTCATCAAGGAGCGCCGCCGTCGAGGTATCGCTAAATGCTGGGAAGGAGAGGTAAGTTTTCGGTGAGTCATCGATGGAGGAAAGGGAAAGGACACTGATGGTGGCCACAGCGAGGGGATCACGGGGAGAAAAAAATAGAGAAAAGCCAATGACGCCGACTATCACTGATCGCGAGTTCGATCGCCATTGCCACTACTGTCGAAGGAGTAAGGAACCTATGATAGACGGCCATGAGGTTCTAATGGTATAGGTGGAGAAGAGGAGAAGAGCATGGGAAAGTAAGGGGGTTGGAAAAAAGAAAAGAATAATTAAGGAGAGGAAGAAAGAAAAGAAAGAAAAGAAAAGAAAAGAAAAATAGAGGGGGGGGTGAGTGTTAGGACTGTGGCGCAGACCTAATGATATGTTTTAAAAGAAGAATTAATTTTTATTCTATTTTTTATTAATTATTTTTTTTATTTTTATTAATTAAATAAAATATATAAATTGTGTCAGTTGAAGGGGACAACTAACGCGATAGGGTGGAGCCAAATTTGACTTATTAGTGAGGGATTGTTAGCCAAATTGTAAAGCAAAAATTTTTCTATAAAATTTTTTTTTCGTGAAGTAAAAATTTTTCTACAAAATTTTACTATTATTTATAAATATAATTGCTTGAAATCTGTGCAATAAGCTGAATTGATTAATTACTAGGTTTTCATGATTACATTTGGATGAATTGTGAATTTCATGCTATTTCCTGATTTTTGGTTTTGATTGATAATGTTGCCTAATTATGACTTATAAAATTTTGTATTTTAAAATTGTGCAAGTTATAATTTAGTTGATTATTTTGGGATATTTATGTTATGTGATTATAATTGATCATTTATAATTTAAAGAAGCATGATTTTTATTCGATTGCATTGATATCTTGTCAGTCATGATTGAGTTGAGGTGCACTGATATTCATGCCCTGTATTGGTTGCAATGCATGAGTGCATAAGGGTTGATGCTTTAGGCTGGCCATGTAAAAGTTTTGTCACATGCCAAAAAATGTGGCAATATTGCTCGCAACATGCTGAAGTATGACATTATGAGCCCCGTCATAGATCTGAAATGTGGTAGTGTTGCTCGTCATAGGCTGGAGTATGATATTATGGATACCCTGCCATGGGCAAGAAATATGGTTATGGTAGTCTATAGTTGAAAACCGTATGGAATTGGATCCAATGTATGACTCATTGAATTTGAAGTAATTGGATGTGTGTTACATGATTGTATGATGGCATTTATATTTATTGGTTTGGTAGTTTGGTTTGCATAATCATATAAATTTATATGTGCATTTATATCATAAATATTATATATTAAATTATTATGTAAGAAGGTATATTTTATGCAGAGGATTTTTACTGGGTTGTTTAGCTCATTTTATCCGTTGTAATTTTTTTATAGATATGAAGTGATTAGTCCGATCAGATGGGATGGAGCAACATTACAACTATTGCAATTACTTAGATAGATATTTATTTTATTTAAATATTTTTTAAAAAAAATTATAGAAAAAAATAATGAACTTATGTTTATAATATTAATGGATGTTTACTTAGGTTTTAAATTATGATAATTACTATTTTCTTTCGATGATAAAGCTTTTATGAAATGTATTGAATTGCTTATAACATGCCTTGCATGGTAGGTTTATGCGACTGTTATGTAGCTGAATCAGATGATGGATTCAGGGCATGATAAAATATATGATAAACTCTAATATTTGTCTACATATTTGTAGTATGTCTTCTTATCATATATGGCAAATGGCATATCCTTAGATGTCTCAAATATAGACATTAGCATGTATCAATTTTTGCTTGTTTCGCAATGCTTTCGGATGTACCTAAGTGGAGTAAAGAGAAGCTCAAAGGTACAAGAAGGTGGTGTAAGAGTTGAAAGCATTTTAGAAAGCTTTTGAACGAAGGGATTGAACTCTATCAAGACCACAACAATCATCTGCCCACCAACCCCTTGATGTACTACATTCGTTTTTTCTTCAGAGTATTTTCTGGGTTTAGATTCGACACATATACAGGAAAGCCAATTCAGCGGCAGACTGGATCGCCGCAAGGATGGCCCATCACTCAGGCTTTTGGAGCTAGAAAGTGGAAGATCCTTGTCCTCTTGTTTTAACCCAAATTTTGTACTCTGATATATCGGGTTTGACTCACTCTATAATGATGTGATCATCCGTTTGTAATAACAAAAAAAAAAAAAAAAAAAAGATAGAATTAAAGCCTAATTTTAAAAAAATGCATAAAAAATGTAACTTAGTTGAATCTGTCAACCTTTAGGCAAGAAGTGGACCAACATTTGTCTCGGTGAAATTGGTGAATATAGTTCTCTAGTTAATAATTAGTTATAAATTTAACTTTTGGATGATGAATTTGGGATTCGTATATTTATAATATAGAAATTCTTTTATTAAAAAAAATCATATAGGGAGGTTCAAAGGCTATTGATGTTATATCGTGCACATTCAAAATAGTAAAAGATTATACTGCCGCCGGTTTGGCTGACGAAAGCCATTGATGGTTAAAAATGATAATTTAACTTATAAAGTAAAAATCCATCTAGCATCATTTTATTTAGGTCTTAAATTATTTATCTTCGGTAAAGATGAAGATTGATTTTTGATAAAAGTAAAAATTAAGGTGGAGATTATTTTTGCCCTTCTAACTTAAATGATGCAGAAATAAAAGTTGATATATTCTTGGCTCCATCCCATCTCGTTTTGTTTTCACCTCGTTGACTTTGTACCATAACATTCCCGATCTCACCCGCACAACAAGCCAAAACAAAGAAGCATAAGATATGGAAGCACGTGACCTTGTCATTTGGATTTTCATGGGCAAAGCTAAATGCCTGTGACCTTGTCTGGCAAAGTTATTGAATAGTTAAGTTTTTAAAAGTAAGGCTTTTGCCACCCAAAAAAAAAAAATTGATAACTATATTTATAAAACCAATATAAATTGTAACTTCTATTTAATAATTGAATTAAGAATGTTCTTTATGGTGAAAAATGATAATATAAAAAAAATAATTCCTTGCACTTTCAAGCAGCTAGTCATTTATATATAAAAAATTATTATATATTATTATTAATTTATAACTTATTATAATAATATTAAAATATAATGATATTGCATTATGATAATATCGAATTATAATATATCAAAATAATATTATTATATAGTATAAAATTTATAAAATATCATAATATAATATTGCATTATTTGCTATGATTATTATAATATTATATTTTACTATTAGTTAACTATTATACCTCAATATTTTATTAGAAAGTATAATAATTATTGCTTTAATAATATATAACAATATTATGATATATTATTATGATAATATTATAAAATTATATATAATTACCATGATAGAGCATAGTACCCGAGATGGACGCAAGATACTAATTTGCGTCCCAGCACTCAGGATGGTCTCATATCGCAAGATGCAATTTATATTCTTTTCTTTTTCTTTTTATTCTTGTTGTAAGATTGTTTTGGTCCATCCTATCCAGTGCCATGCTAACCGAGGACGGGACTGAGATGAAGCTCCGCTCTCAGATTTTAACCATTGTTTAACACCAATTTAAATTGAAATAAGACTCAAAGTCGTTCTTCAGCGGCCAAAGGCAGGAGCAGAGGCCATTCAGGTTTAATGTGTTTGGTTCTGATGGGCTGTTTGTTCTGAAACATCAGCTGGCTTACTGAGACCAGGGACATACCATTGGGGGGGGGGGGGGGGTCACTACTTATGAAATATAGTTGGAGGCTTGGAGCTATCACCTTTGTTGGAGAAAGTTAATGGATTATCTCTTTGTTTTCTTGGTTGCAACCTCTTGGCTTTGGGTGGTTAATAGCTTATCTCTTTGCTTTCTTGGTTGTAACCTCCTGGCTTTAGCCGGCATTGACAGTGCTGCCTGCATGGTTCTGCAACTGCCGCAGATTGTGAATTGTGATTGATGCAGAATGGTGGGGAAACCAAAGATGATGATTCCATATTAGCTGATGCATTAGCTGATCCCTGAAGATGGTGGTCTTTGTGGCGTATATTTGAAACTAGAGTAATGAGAGCAAAACATTAGCTCTCATTAGTGCTATCAGAACAAACAGAGAGAGAGAGAGAGAGCTATATTCTTTATCAGTTAGCAGGAGGTCATGTACGTGTGCTCTGATCAACACCGTCTTATTTTGGTGCTTGCATGGCAATGAGCTCTTGTGAATAACTTGCTCAAAAAATGTTCAGCAGAAAAAGAAATTCTTTGGTTGCGAGACCGGGAAAAAGAAGCTTGCTCAGAGATGCCCAGCAGAAGATGTGGAATCCTATCCTTGTTCACTTAGTGTATATAAAAGCAGTCACCAGTATCAATCATAATTTTTATTTGCTTGACCGGTTTAAGATGACCGGAGCCAAGTCTAAAGTTTCTACACATAAAAGTATATCAAACCCAGGTTTTCAACATGGGGTTGGTTGAAGAGTGATGCTTCTGGGAGGAAGAGAGAATTCTCAAGGTTTAACTCTTTGATCAAAGCCTGTAGTAGATCCAACAAACTCTTGCTATAAAGAAGATTGGAAGATTATATAAAGGTGTATAATCAGAAAAATTATAAGTGATAAAGAGAGATTTTAGAAAGAGAAGATTCAAGTAGAACACTTTGATGGTTTCATGTCTCAGATATGTAATTATTTTAGATCTGGCATGCTTTGAAGAAATGAAGGAAAACAAGCCACAGAGAATCTTGAAGGGACAATTTAATAATAACCTAATGAATACTTACCCAGGGTAACTTTTCCATTTTCAGCAAACTTCCCAACCTCACCAGAAACAAATCTTATGATGAAATGCACCACAAAATTTTATGGCCAGTTGCGCTATTGACATTATTTCTGTTTTTCAAACTATTTCTCTGTGACTGTTCATTGCATTTGAAAGAACAAAATCTTTATACATAACCAGAGAAAACTAATGGGGCTGGTGAGTAACCAAAACATTGTTACATGTGACATATTTCCAGATTGTGTTTTTAGTGGTCTTTGGTCTTCGCTCATAGGGATGCAGTCTTAAATCATCTCTCCAAAAGAGCAACAACCTTGTCTGTGATCAGAGAACTGATCCTGGGTTCAGACCCATTGGAACAGATTATTTTTCATCCATCTTCAAAGAATTCAGTCGTCGCAGTCTTTGGTCCAGCTCGGCCATGACAGCCGGTTCCTGCTTTTTCCTTTGCTTTGTTATTGTGTTCGTCGTCATAGAACCAATCTTATCAAATGCGACCTGTCATGCAGCGAAGGGAATTGCGATGAGTTTTGGATGAATAATCAAGGATCAGGCATTTTCCTTGAAGATATTGTACTTCAGAACAGGAATTAAACAAATCAATTATCTATTGCAAATCATAGTCATCATCCAAGTCTATTCTAATCAAAACGGGTCTTGCCATGGATCATGCCTCTTATATCAACTCATCAACAGGACCAGACCAAGGATTGAACTGATTCTTATAACCAAGTGTCAAATGGTTATTGACCACTACCAGTCAGCACAGCATAGCTGACCGAGGCAACTCATGCAAGAAAGAGGCCTACCTATAGCCCCTTAGACCTAACATCCTTTCCTAGTTTAAACTCGCACAGATTAAATGGGTCCTCTTACCAATAAGCCCATAATTTGGTAACTGACCAGAGATGGTATGACGCTAAGAATGACTTGCCAGCAGGCCGAGTTGACACTGATCACATGTTCACAACCATGTAGCATGACAACCAAATTATCAAGGCTCATGATGAACCATTTTGCAGTAAGTTAGACCAATTGTGCCTGCTCTGGACTGATATTCAATAGTCATTATGTAGCATATAAACCAATGTGGTTCAGGACTCAGAAGTGCCAGAAGCTGGCTCGCTAAGCTTAAAAATTTGCCATTATTCATAAGATTTTGGGCATAACCCTTCAAATAGAAATTTCAAAGCTCTTCTTACAATGTATCTAGTAAATTAAAAATGTTCGTTCTTTCAATTCTCTAAGGTAAAGAAATGTTTCAGAAAATTTTCTTACCCTCAGCAGCTCATCAGGGTCATATAGATGATGGGTGGTCATTTGCAAAATATCAATCACATCACCAATTTGATGGGTATGCAGTAATTCCTCTTCGTTCATCTGCAAGTATCTCTTTAAGTTTAGAGATCACAGCATAGGTGACTGTCGCTAGCATTTCACTTTATGTTTTATAAAGACAGACTTGCAACTAGATTCCACATTTTTCTGTTAGTATGCAACATAAACTAATGAGACCAATACATCATTTACGACAGCATACCTTAAATATTGCCAGGGCTACATGAAACAGAACCTTTGCTCCCTCATTGAATAAAACATCCCAGACCCGCAGAGTTGTCTAGGAACAAATACCACAATAATATAAGTTAATTCTCAAAGGAGATTTATCCAAGGTGAAAATTTTAGATGTCACATTAACAGAATGTAACCAACTAAAGTATGATCAGATCTTGTGTTTTCCAAATTGAATATGCTAAATGAAATGATCAGTACAAGGCCGGCATTATAAAGCTCTGCAATTATGTCAAGCATAGTTGCAGCTAGGAAGACAAAACTGAGGCAAAAACAGGTTGAGAGAAATTTGATCAGGTCATTTGATCTTGAAAGATGAGCTTTCTTTCCAGCTCAAATAAATAAGAATGCAGATCAACCTATGTCTAGTCTTATTCCAACAAGGGTACTTCATAGTAACGCACTTTAAAACACTAAGGTAGCATTACTCACTAGTGACAAAAATATAGAACATATGAGAAATAGAGCCTGCTTCAAGGTACAA
>UESW01004242.1:238273-248965 GCA_900491605.1 Calamus simplicifolius
AGAAAAAAAAAAAAAAAAAAAAAAAAAAAAAAAAAAAGAGGGGGGAGGGTGAGTGTTAGGACTGTGGCGCAAACCTAATGATAGGTTTTAAAAGAAGAATTAATTTTTATTCTATTTTTTATTAATTATTTTTTTTTTATTAATTAAATAAAAAAATATATAAATTGTGTCAGTTGAAGGGGACAACTAACGCGATAGGGTGGAGCCAAATTTG
This sequence comes from Calamus simplicifolius, assembly GCA_900491605.1. Taxonomy (NCBI): domain Eukaryota; kingdom Viridiplantae; phylum Streptophyta; class Magnoliopsida; order Arecales; family Arecaceae; genus Calamus; species Calamus simplicifolius. The sequence goes on from UESW01004242.1 coordinate 238,488, forward strand.
ATTTATTAGTGAGGAATTTTTAGCCAAATTGTAAAGCAAAAATTTTTCTATAAAATTTTTTCTTTTCGTGAAGTAAAAATTTTTCTACAAAAATTTTACTATTATTTTATAAATAATAATTGCTTGAAATATGTGCAATAAGCTGAATTGATTAATTACTAGGTTTTCATGATTTATATTTGGATGAATTGTGAATTTCATGCTATTTCCTGATTTTTGGTTTTGATTGATAAATGTTGCCTAATTATGACTTATAAAATTTTGTTATTTTAAAATTGTGCAAGTTATAATTTAGTTGATTATTTTGGGATATTTATGTTATGTGATTATAATTGATCATTTATAATTTAAAGAAGCATGATTTTTATTCGATTGCATTGATATCTTGTCAGTCATGATTGAGTTGAGGTGCACTGATATTCATGCCCTGTATTGGTTGCAATGCATGAGTGCATAAGGGTTGATGCTTTAGGCTGGCCATGTAAAAGTTTTGTCACATGCCAAAAAATGTGGCAATATTGCTCGCAACATGCTGAAGTATGACATTATGAGCCCCGTCATAGATCTGAAATGTGGTAGTGTTGCTCGTCATAGGCTGGAGTATGATTATGGACCCTGCCATGGGCAAGAAATATGGTTATGGTAGTCTATAGTTGAAAACCGTATGGAATTGGATCCAATGTATGACTCATTGAATTTGAAGTAATTGGATGTGTGTTACATGATTGTATGATGGCATTTATATTTATTGGTTTGGTAGTTTGGTTTGCATAATCATATAAATTTATATGTGCATTTATATCATAAATATTATATAAATTATTATGTAAGAAGGTATATTTTATGCAGAGGATTTTTACTGGGTTGTTTAGCTCATTTTATCCGTTGTAATTTTTTTATAGATATGAAGTGATTAGTCCGATCAGATGGGATGGAGCAACATTACAACTATTGCAATTACTTAGATAGATATTTATTTTATTTTAAATATTTTTTAAAAAAAATTATAGAAAAAAATAATGAACTTATGTTTATAATATTAATGGATGTTTACTTAGGTTTTTAAATTATGATAATTACTATTTTCTTTCGATGATAAAGCTTTTATGAAATGTATTATGAATTGCTTATAACATGCCTTGCATGGTAGGTTTATGCGACTGTGTTATGTAGCTGAATCAGATGATGGATTCAGGGCATGATAAAATATATGATAAACTCTAATATTTGTCTACATATTTGTAGTATGTCTTCTTATCATATATGGCAAATGGCATATCCTTAGATGTCTCAAATATAGACATTAGCATGTATCAATTTTTTGCTTGTTTCGCAATGCTTTCGGATGTACCTAAGTGGAGTAAAGAGAAGCTCAAAGGTACAAGAAGGTGGTGTAAGAGTTGAAAGCATTTTAGAAAGCTTTTGAACGAAGGGATTGAACTCTATCAAGACCACAACAATCATCTGCCCACCAACCCCTTGATGTACTACATTCGTTTTTTCTTCAGAGTATTTTCTGGGTTTAGATTCGACACATATACAGGAAAGCCAATTCAGCGGCAGACTGGATCGCCGCAAGGATGGCCCATCACTCAGGCTTTTGGAGCTAGAAAGTGGAAGATCCTTGTCCTCTTGTTTTAACCCAAATTTTGTACTCTGATATATCGGGTTTGACTCACTCTATATGATGTGATCATCCGTTTGTAATAAAAAAAAAAAAAAAAAAAAAAACTCGATAGAATTAAAGCCTAATTTTAAAAAAATGCATAAAAAATGTAACTTAGTTGAATCTGTCAACCTTTAGGCAAGAAGTGGACCAACATTTGTCTCGGTGAAATTGGTGAATATAGTTCTCTAGTTAATAATTAGTTATAAATTTAACTTTTGGATGATGAATTTGGGATTCGTATATTTATAATATAGAAATTCTTTTATTAAAAAAAATCATATAGGGAGGTTCAAAGGCTATTGATGTTATATCGTGCACATTCAAAATAGTAAAAGATTATACTGCCGCCGGTTTGGCTGACGAAAGCCATTGATGGTTAAAAATGATAATTTAACTTATAAAGTAAAAATCCATCTAGCATCATTTTATTTAGGTCTTAAATTATTTATCTTCGGTAAAGATGAAGATTGATTTTTGATAAAAGTAAAAATTAAGGTGGAGATTTTTTTGCCCTTCTAACTTAAATGATGCAGAAATAAAAGTTGATATATTCTTGGCTCCATCCCATCTCGTTTTGTTTTCACCTCGTTGACTTTGTACCATAACATTCCCGATCTCACCCGCACAACAAGCCAAAACAAAGAAGCATAAGATATGGAAGCACGTGACCTTGTCATTTGGATTTTCATGGGCAAAGCTAAATGCCTGTGACCTTGTCTGGCAAAGTTATTGAATAGTTAAGTTTTTAAAAGTAAGGCTTTTGCCACCCAAAAAAAAAAAATTGATAACTATATTTATAAAACCAATATAAATTGTAACTTCTATTTAATAATTGAATTAAGAATGTTCTTTATGGTGAAAAATGATAATATAAAAAAAATAATTCCTTGCACTTTCAAGCAGCTAGTCATTTATATATAAAAAATTATTATTATATATTATTATTAATTTATAACTTATTATAATAATATTAAAATATAATGATATTGCATTATGATAATATCGAATTATAATATATCAATAATAATATTATTATATAGTATAAAATTTATAAAATATCATAATATAATATTGCATTATTTGCTATGATTATTATAATATTATATTTTACTATTAGTTAACTATTATACCTCAATATTTTATTAGAAAGTATAATAATTATTGCTTTAATATACTATAACAATATTATGATATATTATTATGATAATATTATAAAATTATAATAATTACCATGATAGAGCATAGTACCCGAGATGGACGCAAGATACTAATTTGCGTCCCAGCACTCAGGATGGTCTCATATCGCAAGATGCAATTTATATTCTTTTCTTTTTCTTTTTATTCTTGTTGTAAGATTGTTTTGGTCCATCCTATCCAGTGCCATGCTAACCGAGGACGGGACTGAGATGAAGCTCCGCTCTCAGATTTTAACCATTGTTTAACACCAATTTAAATTGAAATAAGACTCAAAGTCGTTCTTCAGCGGCCAAAGGCAGGAGCAGAGGCCATTCAGGTTTAATGTGTTTGGTTCTGATGGGCTGTTTGTTCTGAAACATCAGCTGGCTTACTGAGACCAGGGACATACCATTGGGGGGGGGGGGGGGGTCACTACTTATGAAATATAGTTGGAGGCTTGGAGCTATCACCTTTGTTGGAGAAAGTTAATGGATTATCTCTTTGTTTTCTTGGTTGCAACCTCTTGGCTTTGGGTGGTTAATAGCTTATCTCTTTGCTTTCTTGGTTGTAACCTCCTGGCTTTAGCCGGCATTGACAGTGCTGCCTGCATGGTTCTGCAACTGCCGCAGATTGTGAATTGTGATTGATGCAGAATGGTGGGGAAACCAAAGATGATGATTCCATATTAGCTGATGCATTAGCTGATCCCTGAAGATGGTGGTCTTTGTGGCGTATATTTGAAACTAGAGTAATGAGAGCAAAACATTAGCTCTCATTAGTGCTATCAGAACAAACAGAGAGAGAGAGAGAGAGCTATATTCTTTATCAGTTAGCAGGAGGTCATGTACGTGTGCTCTGATCAACACCGTCTTATTTTGGTGCTTGCATGGCAATGAGCTCTTGTGAATAACTTGCTCAAAAAATGTTCAGCAGAAAAAGAAATTCTTTGGTTGCGAGACCGGGAAAAAGAAGCTTGCTCAGAGATGCCCAGCAGAAGATGTGGAATCCTATCCTTGTTCACTTAGTGTATATAAAAGCAGTCACCAGTATCAATCATAATTTTTATTTGCTTGACCGGTTTAAGATGACCGGAGCCAAGTCTAAAGTTTCTACACATAAAAGTATATCAAACCCAGGTTTTCAACATGGGGTTGGTTGAAGAGTGATGCTTCTGGGAGGAAGAGAGAATTCTCAAGGTTTAACTCTTTGATCAAAGCCTGTAGTAGATCCAACAAACTCTTGCTATAAAGAAGATTGGAAGATTATATAAAGGTGTATAATCAGAAAAATTATAAGTGATAAAGAGAAGATTTTAGAAAGAGAAGATTCAAGTAGAACACTTTGATGGTTTCATGTCTCAGATATGTAATTATTTTAGATCTGGCATGCTTTGAAGAAATGAAGGAAAACAAGCCACAGAGAATCTTGAAGGGACAATTTAATAATAACCTAATGAATACTTACCCAGGGTAACTTTTCCATTTTCAGCAAACTTCCCAACCTCACCAGAAACAAATCTTATGATGAAATGCACCACAAAATTTTATGGCCAGTTGCGCTATTGACATTATTTCTGTTTTTCAAACTATTTCTCTGTGACTGTTCATTGCATTTGAAAGAACAAAATCTTTATACATAACCAGAGAAAACTAATGGGGCTGGTGAGTAACCAAAACATTGTTACATGTGACATATTTCCAGATTGTGTTTTTAGTGGTCTTTGGTCTTCGCTCATAGGGATGCAGTCTTAAATCATCTCTCCAAAAGAGCAACAACCTTGTCTGTGATCAGAGAACTGATCCTGGGTTCAGACCCATTGGAACAGATTATTTTTCATCCATCTTCAAAGAATTCAGTCGTCGCAGTCTTTGGTCCAGCTCGGCCATGACAGCCGGTTCCTGCTTTTTCCTTTGCTTTGTTATTGTGTTCGTCGTCATAGAACCAATCTTATCAAATGCGACCTGTCATGCAGCGAAGGGAATTGCGATGAGTTTTGGATGAATAATCAAGGATCAGGCATTTTCCTTGAAGATATTGTACTTCAGAACAGGAATTAAACAAATCAATTATCTATTGCAAATCATAGTCATCATCCAAGTCTATTCTAATCAAAACGGGTCTTGCCATGGATCATGCCTCTTATATCAACTCATCAACAGGACCAGACCAAGGATTGAACTGATTCTTATAACCAAGTGTCAAATGGTTATTGACCACTACCAGTCAGCACAGCATAGCTGACCGAGGCAACTCATGCAAGAAAGAGGCCTACCTATAGCCCCTTAGACCTAACATCCTTTCCTAGTTTAAACTCGCACAGATTAAATGGGTCCTCTTACCAATAAGCCCATAATTTGGTAACTGACCAGAGATGGTATGACGCTAAGAATGACTTGCCAGCAGGCCGAGTTGACACTGATCACATGTTCACAACCATGTAGCATGACAACCAAATTATCAAGGCTCATGATGAACCATTTTGCAGTAAGTTAGACCAATTGTGCCTGCTCTGGACTGATATTCAATAGTCATTATGTAGCATATAACCAATGTGGTTCAGGACTCAGAAGTGCCAGAAGCTGGCTCGCTAAGCTTAAAAATTTGCCATTATTCATAAGATTTTGGGCATAACCCTTCAAATAGAAATTTCAAAGCTCTTCTTACAATGTATCTAGTAAATTAAAATGTTCGTTCTTTCAATTCTCTAAGGTAAAGAAATGTTTCAGAAAATTTTCTTACCCTCAGCAGCTCATCAGGGTCATATAGATGATGGGTGGTCATTTGCAAAATATCAATCACATCACCAATTTGATGGGTATGCAGTAATTCCTCTTCGTTCATCTGCAAGTATCTCTTTAAGTTTAGAGATCACAGCATAGGTGACTGTCGCTAGCATTTCACTTTATGTTTTATAAAGACAGACTTGCAACTAGATTCCACATTTTTCTGTTAGTATGCAACATAAACTAATGAGACCAATACATCATTTACGACAGCATACCTTAAATATTGCCAGGGCTACATGAAACAGAACCTTTGCTCCCTCATTGAATAAAACATCCCAGACCCGCAGAGTTGTCTAGGAACAAATACCACAATAATATAAGTTAATTCTCAAAGGAGATTATCCAAGGTGAAAATTTTAGATGTCACATTAACAGAATGTAACCAACTAAAGTATGATCAGATCTTGTGTTTTCCAAATTGAATATGCTAAATGAAATGATCAGTACAAGGCCGGCATTATAAAGCTCTGCAATTATGTCAAGCATAGTTGCAGCTAGGAAGACAAAACTGAGGCAAAAACAGGTTGAGAGAAATTTGATCAGGTCATTTGATCTTGAAAGATGAGCTTTCTTTCCAGCTCAAATAAATAAGAATGCAGATCAACCTATGTCTAGTCTTATTCCAACAAGGGTACTTCATAGTAACGCACTTTAAAACACTAAGGTAGCATTACTCACTAGTGACAAAAATATAGAACATATGAGAAATAGAGCCTGCTTCAAGGTACAAGAAAGTCTTTTATTCATATTTTCTGGTTTGCAGTATTACCCCTGAAAAAAAAAAAAAAAAAAATTGCAGCAGAGTCATCTAACCTCTGAAGGCAAGCTCTTGGAGAAGAGGCACAGAACCATTCTGTGGCTACAAGAGAAACATCAAACTCCATGGCTTCCAGATGAGCAGCTATCCTGCACTTTTATGTTTCTAGAAGTGAAGAGGCAAAAGAAAGAAAGAAAGAAAGAAAGACATGCATATGGCATGCCACAAGAATCAACACAAACATTGCTGAGCTCTGGAGAGTAGCAATAAAGAAGATGATATAAACCTGGGGCATTTTTTGGCAAGCAGGTCTTTGAACACCCTTTGCTCAACATGGCAACCAGAAAGGTTATCAGTGTAGCAATCATTCACCAACACATTTTCCAGCAAGACAGCAAGCATCCAAAATGCATCTTCTTCTGTTTTCATTACTAGCAACAACAGTGCAGCTACATAGTTTAAACCCTGTAAATTGTTTGAAGTCAAAACTTTTACGAAGGATCTGAAGTTCACCATTTAAAAAAATAATGGAAAAATAATAATAATCAGTGAAAAGTGAATTTGAATTACCTGGCAATAACCAACATCTGAATCTCGAAAAGAATATCCAACAAGTACACGTCGAAGAGATGCCTGGCCTTCTGGAGTGTCCAACCAAGGATGACAAGGGAAAGTTCGTGGAAGATCCTGCAAATATTCCGGATGATACTGATGAACATAATCATGACAATATTGTCATGAGCATTCTAGCTAATTATTGCATCCTACTAGACATGAATAGTCTCTATGAAATATATTTTTGTAAAACTTTTATCGTTATGCATCTTTCCCTCACCTTACTTGAGATTGAAATTGATAACATAACCAAGCAAAAGCTGCATAAGAAGAAACCCTTTTCGAAACACTGTCCAAATGGTGAAATAGGTTTAGTACCATATATACTTAGCACCCAAAAATGTGCGTACATATGCATTGACAAGAATAGGAAGGCACGGGCAACCTTTAGTGACAAGGTAATTTACTAGAGTTCAATTGACAAAACTTCCTGTTAGGCAGGAGATGAACTCATGATCATTACATGTAAAAGGACATTATTGGTGTTGCATAAGTTGTATTGATGTTTTGCAGCAATTTAAGAGCAGCAATTTAAGAGAGGCAGAAACAATTTGGCTTGCATTTATGATCTTCTCCATACACCATTGACATGCAGGTTAATTATAGTATGACCATTTTTTGATAATAAAATAAATCATGCAGCTTAATAGTTCAATATAATTATACATCAATCAATAAATGCACCTAATTTCTCTTTTTGTTTTCACAAACTATTACCTTGATGTGCTTATGATTAATTAAGATCAATTTTCAGATAGATTGTTGGAATATTTTTTACTCCTTTTGCCAATATTTCTCCTCTGCTGCTGGCATATTGCACTTTAAAGACCCAAAACTAGGAAGTGTTTTTCAAATGGAAGATCTACCTTAATGTTTATTGTAGGCAACAAAAATAATAGAGATAAAAGAACTATTTTATTATTGAATTGGGACTCATCAGAGACCAAGACTGCAACTTTCACATGCTTTCAGGCACCATATGTACAATAACCCTACACCTATATTTATATACTAAGGAAAAACCCAAACACAATAGAAATGGATTCCTATACTAATACTAATAAAGACTTCTTGACAACTAGGCAAAATAGTCTTAAACAAATAAGGATTTGGAGTAGGACTCATGCTTGATTTAATTTTTAATATTTATAAAGGACAAATAGGCCTTCTCGCACCATATACCCCCACCATTTCGCCTCCTCCTCCTGCACTCCAATATAATTTTATTTACAAAAGCATGAAAAATATTTCCCCAACCCTGATGTTTTACTTATCATGAAGTCCATTCGGAAAATATTTGGGATAGAGCAAGGTTTTCTTTGGCTTCTTTAATATAGCAACAAATCACTCTTTGAACCTTGTTAAAAATTTTGTACTTGTAGCACTAATTTATTTGATCTTGTGAGTTTATTTTTAATGAGTCAATACTCCATAGGCTGTCGGGATTGAACAGCATTCAATCCTCATAAAATCCACAAATAACCTCGCTTCTTTATGGTTTGAAAGTCTATAAGCATCATTTAATACGCAGAAAAATCCATATATAACCTCATGAAATTACTCATTCATAGGTACCCAGAAGCAAGATCAAAGGATTGCTATATATTGGATTAATTCACCTTTAAAAAAAAAAAAAAACCGATCGAATGATATCGCTTACATGATCGATTTGCCGCGTGGCAGGTGTGACCTTCCCTTCAGTGGCCATGATCAGATCATCGTAGTAGCTCTCCGGCACCGTGGAACGCTTCTTCGTAGCGCCCGAGACTGAAAGCCAGACCTTGGGCCTCAGCACCGGCGGTATCCCCTTCCTAATGAGCTTCTTCAATGTGATGGTGTTGGCGAGAGTCGACAGCTTCAGCGAGGCGACGGAGATCCCTCGCCGTTGGACGAGATCTCCGGCTGCAGGTACCAGTTGGCTCCCTTGCTCGCCTCGAGGGCCCACCACACCCTGCCCTGCTGCCTCACCCTCTCCCTCACCTCATTCAACACATTGACGTCGTCGATGTTCCCCTCGACGGTGAAGCCGTAGAGGTCCTCGAATTTGACGGTGAGGTCGTTGGCCTTCCTCGGCATTGAGGTGATGGTGGTGGTGGAGGCCGGGGAGACGGTCAGGGGCTTCCAATAGAGTATTCTTCTCGGTGAAAACTCATTGGGAATTCTCTGTGGGTCTGAGCTCCAAACATTATAATTATATATGGTTCTTGAAAAATTGGTAGTAGATTCCTGACGAGAAGAAGGTCGTGATCATGATCAGAAAGCAGGCATTCGCTCGGAACAACAGCAGCAGCAAAATCGTATTTTTGAACACATGAAGGCTTTGTTGGCTTCGAGGAGATGGGAAAAAGGTTGGATTTTTACAGAAGGGTTGGTTCATGCGGACAAAAGCTCGTTAAATGCACGGAAGGCGCTTGAGAAATTGTGATGGCGAGAAAAGCTATTGGAGATGAAATAGGGGAAATGGCCAGGGTGCATTCGGCATCGAATGGGTGCATTTGGACAGGGGAAAGTTAAAATTAATAAGCACGGAAGAAAAAGAGGAGGGCTTTCCGGAATGAGTCTCCTTTATACGGCAATCTCAGAGGAATCCGGACATCTTGTGACCAAAAAGTGCCCAAAGCTTGCCTCCATGGGAATGGGGAAGGAGGGAGAGAATGGCAACAAAAAAAAAAAAAAAAAAAAAAACCTCTTTATTTCTCCCCTTCGAAGGCGGTGTCACCTAACACAAGAGAGACAGTAATCCCCATTGAGAAGGCCAGGGAAGAGGAAAAATGCCATTTTTTTCCCATTGGGATGCCAAAGGAGCTGCCTTTTTAAGGTGGATCTTCTCATGAGGAGGAGGAGGAGGAGAAGGGAGGAGAGGACTCGCAGAGAGAATTTTAAATGGGATTTGTAATCCAGAGATTTTGAGAGCGGTGATGGTGTTGGCGTTGGTGACGGTGATGATGGCCTCCAGGGAAGAAAGAAGGATGGGAGTCATGAGACGATATGATGAAGTGGTGGTTGGAATGGAGTGGAGATCTTAGAACAAGCATTCTGCTGGATTGGGGGATTGAGGCGGAAAGGACAGCTACATCCCTCCTTGTCCGGTTATGCTTGTTTTGAATTTAGGGCTCACGGGACTCCAAGTCTCCAACGCAAGTTGTAATTACCCCACTACCCTTGATCATCTTTGGTTTGGTTATCCTGTCAAACCTGGCTTGGAATTGGAAGCTGGAGAGAGGTTGACTGCATCCACCATGCAAGTCTTAGTGGAATAATAGGCTTGGGATGTTAGAGAAGCTTGGCTCCAGAAAGAATTTCAAACTGATCTTTGCTGGCCAATTTCATTCTGTTTTTTATCATAATATATTATAATATTAATATCTAATTTATAATAAAAATTAATTTTTATTTTATTTTAAAATTAAGTAAAATTTTATAAATAATTTTTTAAAAAAATATTTTGAATAAATATGAAGATACCCTGATCAGG
>UESW01004242.1:254601-384851 GCA_900491605.1 Calamus simplicifolius
TTAGCTCCACCATGCTTTCCGGGCGGCAGTAAAAACCGGCCCGCTTTACACGTGTGAGCCTAAAACATGCCCGCGTCGCCGCTCGTTTTCTGGGGCCCAGCTTCCTTGCCGTACGTGCGGTGCGCTCCCTCGGCTCAGGATCGGGTGGAACTGGAAGCTTTTTTTTTTTTTTTTTGTTTGCTGCGTACGGTCGATCACACCACTCTGATACAAGTTTTTAAAATATTAAATATAGAATTTAATATAAAATAATAAAATAAGGGAGATCAATATATCAATTTTATTGATCGAAATGATGAACAACATAAGAAGCAATCCAATCGATCGCTGCATTGATTTTTCTGTAGATATGTCAAATCACTATAACAGTAGTAGCCTGAAGAGAGACTCTAATATATCTGATCAGAGAATTTCAAGAAGAAGAAGAATCCTGTTTTACCTCATCCATCTAATAACCGTAAGAGAGTCTTCCTCAATAATCAATCTGCGATAGCCCAACTGTCAAATGACATGAGTAATACCTTATAAGCATCGAAATATCAATAGAACTATGATCATCATCCTTAAGTAACTGTCTCTCTAACCATGAATGATAAACCCAAAATCAACAGAACTATGAGAGACAGAAGCTCCTTTGGTCGCCCTACAATCTATCTATCTGATATCGATCGGACGTCCCAATAATGATCACCCTTGATGACGAGGGCCCCTCAAACGGGCAGCAAGATATTCCAGCCATCGATTTCATGAACGGTCGAATTGGAAAATGACTTTGAGATTGATTTGATTAACTAAAATTCAAGCTGATTGCCACCCAACTAGGGATGGCAATCGTCGAGCCCTTGTCGCAAGTTGGAACCACTGGTACTTGATGCAAATGAGCTTGGTCTAAGTTAAAGGATACCAAATCAAACGTCATACATAGGTATGGCTTGAACCTAAAATGAAAATAAATAAATTTATATTAATCTTAAGTGAATTTGAATTATAATTATATCGATATAATTATAATATAAAATAATTATATAGTGTCACAAGTTAACTTTGTCAACTCAAAAATGATATGGATATGATGAGATTAATTGAAAGTTATTATTGTTTTCATTTGTTTGTGTAATTAATATCTTATAAATGATAAAATTTAAATTATTTAAGCTTCAATGATTTAATGTTATGATGAATTTTTGATGTGGTTAAGCATTATGTTGAAAAATATATATTTTTATTTAAAAAAGTAATAGATTAATATGAAACGGGTCATGCCTATTTATATTAATTGAATTGTTAAGCAAGTCATATCATAAGAATCTAATATGATGTGTTTATTGAATAGGTTATATGTGCCATGTCATGTCATTTGTTTAATAATTAAGTTATATTGTGTTAAAATTTTGATATGATTAATTAATAATGTCATGTTCATAACGTATTCGTATCAACCCATACAATGTTATACCTTAACTTTAACTTGATGGCAACATGAACTGTCACTTCTAGTCTAAATCATATGTTCTTAAAAACTTCAATAAAACTGGCTTGGTAATGTAGCAAAATGATTCATATTCTACTTATCTACTAAGGATGAGCAACGAGTTAACGTAACCTGTAAATTAGCACCAACCTAATCAATGGGTTTGTATTACTTTAGTTTTAAGTATTAATGATCGCTATCGTTGGCGATCAAAAATAAAACATACTCACTATTATAGCTAGTGATGAATCGGAATCGTATTCTCGGGGAACAAGGGCAATTATTTTATAAAAAGAATAAAAAAATTATTTGTAGAAGATTATATTTAGAATAGTGATTATTAAAATATAATAATTAATTAATTAATTAATTAAATTAAGACAGCATGAGAAGCAACTCATGAATCCGAATCAACTATGCACACAGGTTTTATCTTCTTTCCTTTATGTTGCAATAACAAAAATTTTTGCAAATCTAGGATTAGAATAATTTATCTTTTATCAGGCATGGGCCGTATCAGGAGATCACGACACGTCCGCTTAGAGTATAAACTATCTAATTATTTATAAATTAGATGTCTAAACTACCATACTACGATCTATCTCTCTTAGGCTTGTACTGTATCCTGAGATCATGGCACATCGATAGAAGGTATAGGCCGTGTATACCAGATCAAAATCTCGATCAGAAAAATAACTCAAAAGATATATGAAAGAAAAGCATAATTTTTATTACATAAAAATTAAGAACAAAAAGAAAGATAGAACCTGATTACAGGCTTCATCATCATTCAAAGTTGAAGGAATCTAGCCACGCAATGTTGCTGCCAGCATTTCCTCCATAATTTTTTTCTTCAATGCCTAAATACAATGATCTGAATAAAAGAAAAATAAAAAGAACTCTGAAGAAAACTCTTCCCCCTTGACTGTTGCCTGAGGTCCTTCTTTTATAGAGCTTGTTTAGAGCTTTCTCCTAATCAAAGTTGGAGTCAATCGAACTCAAAATCGTTCATATATCGTGAGAAAATTTCTTAGCTATCCGTTCAACATTACCTGCCTTAGTTTGCATCAAGAATCATGTGAAATCATCTCTTTCTTTCGTTTCGCGCAAACATAGTCCTAATTTGAGTGTGTATGCATCGTTGGACTCCAAAATCGAGCTCTTTTTATCTATAGGTTCCTTTTCTACAAACATCCATAAAAGTATCAATTCTTAATACATTTAAAGTATTTAATATTTATTTTAATGATTAAATTAGGATAATAAATAAACTTATCAGTTAATAAGGTTGGTTCTAGATCCAAAATTATGAAACTGACCCTCTTTTAGCTCTACATTGGTTCCATGAAATGATCGATTTAGTTTTAGGTTCAAAATATTAAAACCAATGTTAATTGGATTTGTTCTAGTTCTTGACTTATGCTCATCCCTATCATTTATTGGCTCGTTTGCATCCCCAACCATTGGTATATATGGTTTGAAACCCCAAGTGATCGAGTAAGTTACAATTAATTAGGTTGGGTTTATGATTTTAACCCTGCTTCTTTTTTTAGGTCTACTCCATTTAGATTGAGCCTCATGATTGGAATCTCTCTTTGTGCACATGCACTATGTTGTGATCTAGGGGTTAGCATGGACCGAGTGGGGGTAGGTTCTAGGTTAAAACTAAGAACTAACCTAATTAAGATCGGTTCTAGGATTTTGAATCCAGAACCAAACCAATCCTATCTTCGAACAAACCTAGAACCAACCCAATCAAATTGGATCAATTCTGGGTCGACTTCAGAGTATAACCTAATTTTCTTTATTTCCTTTGCATTAGCTTTGAATTTTGTTACTTTTTTATTATTTTTAATATATTAAAGATTCTTCTCTTAGTTATGGTAGTTGGATGAGAGGCTAAAAGCCACCATAAAAGTGCTCAAAAAAATTATAATATTGATAAATATTATTTAATTTTTCTCTTTTTCTTTGAATCATACTATTCTAATATCTAATGACCATTTTTTTCTTAGTTGTATTAACTAAAAAGGATATATATATATTTATTAATCAATCTAATACTAAATATCTTTAGTAGATATGATAGTTAACTTGTGAGGTATATCTAAGGTCCTTAATTTAATTCTTAAGAGTACTTTATTTTTTTGAAAATAATTCTATGATTGGTTCCATTAAGAACCCATCCGATAGGTATTGGTTTCACAATTTTGAACTTAGAATCAACCCGATTAGCAATCAGAATCAAACCAACCTAATAAGCAATCAGAATCAAACCAACCTAACCCAATCAAGTCCTATTGGTATTGATTTTTGGGTTATCCTAATTCATTGTTCACCCCTACTATGATATAATGTGAGAAATGAATTTAGTCTCATATATGAAGTATTAGTTGCCTTTTTTTTGTTACAAGTGGACGATCACACCACTCTGGGGTGAGTCAACCCCGAAATATCGAAATACAAAATTTGCTCCAGAATAACCGGATAAGGGTCACCAGGGTGCCATTCCCACTGACCAGAATGGCGAGCTGTAGCCGAGGCAACCCAATCAGCTGCAGCATTAGCTTTCCTGTAGACATGTCGAATCAAAGGATCATAGCTGGACTGGAGCATATCCCATATATCACTAATCAAAGGGTTGAAGGAGGGACAAAGATCAGGAGCCCGTCGAATCCACCGGATGACCGTAATAGAATCTCCCTCAATAACCACCCGGCGCGAACGCAAAATGCGAACAACGTAGATTATACCAGCCACGCAGCCTGCAATTCTGCCATGGGAACCGAAATGTCAAGAGAACCATGTCCGTCAGCCGCAAGCAGCTCACCCTCAGGCCCCCTGATAATAAATCCAGATCCAGCAATGCGACCCGTTACAGAACCATCAAAATTCACTTTGACATAACCAGGTGGTGGGGGCTCCCAAGCAATAAAGACCGTAGTACGGTGCACTGCCGAAGCAGCAAGGGAGTCCCAGATGCCCAGTCTGTCAGAGTGACTATCCAAATCAGAGCGGAGATATTCCGTAGTAAGGAAGATGGCAGTGCGGATAATAGTCTGTGTCAAGGCCGTACCCTCAGGGAAGATGATCTGATTACGGGTCAGCCATATCTGATAAGCCAGATAAGCTAGATACACACCCTGGAAGCATCGGCCGCTCTGGACAGCTGTGTGAACAGCATGCAATAGAACCCGTCGGCCGGGTCCCTCCTCCGTCGTCCAAGGACTGAATCGAAGATGCAACCAAATCTGGGAGGCATAGGAATAGGTAAATAGGGCATGCTCAGCCGTCTCATCCTGGAGCCCATATATCGGGCAGAGCGGGCTAATGTTGAGGCCACGCCCAGCCAAAAGACAAAGGCTTAGTTTGGGCTTATTCCTAAACCTAAAGATAGAGGCATCACGATGACCACTAGTACACACTATACTTCTTGAGAACAAATTTGATGCCAAGATGATCACAACCTATAGAGGCAAATGAACAAAGAACACGATCATGATGCAATAAGAGAGAATTATGCTGACATTTGATCAAGCATTGCATTGATATAAAAATACCCATATAATATATTAATTTCTTTTTTATATGAGAAAGAAAAGTTTTATTTCAATGATTCCATTATTCATTCTAAATGCAAATTATTATAATTTATTTTTAATAAATTTTAGGGTGAGGGCTAATCTCCATCTCAATAATTTGGATCCCAATGCATATGGTCCCTTTTTTTAATGTTTTATTCATTTTTAGTTTAATATTTTATAGGAAAGTTGCATTTAATTTAGGATGAAACTTAAGTGTGGTACGTTGTGTGCATACCCATCGGTTCGTCTATCTTGTTGGGTAATGGGCCAAAGTAGGCCTGGAATACCTAAATGGGCTTTGAAAGCCCATTACCTCTTTATGTGGGTGAATGAGAAATTGTGAGGACATTTAGTTCCACATTGAAAAAATTAAGAAAGGAATGTTTACTTATATAGAAACCTTTTCCTTAAAGCTTAAATTCCTTAGGCTAACCATAAGTGGAGAGCTTGAGGGTGATGCGTAGCATCACCCATGCGCATGCGCATGTGCCAAGGATGCGTACTTTGTACATGCACATCATCTTGAGGGGCTTTAAATTTTTTCTTGATTATGAGGATTCGATGGTGGAGACTGATCGGATTAAGATAAGGGACTAAGATCAATTGATCATTGATCATCGAATTAGGATCAGACTGATCATTGATCGATCGGATGAAGGGTCAAGATGCAGTGATCAAATTATGATCGCGATCGCGATAGTGTCGATCCAATGGCTCATACCCATTGGCTGACTGTTCAACTGTTGACCGTTGGTGATAGATGCCCATCCGAGATAAGGTACTGCTCTGATCAAGCCGTTGTGATAAGTCAATGTTTCGATCTTAAAATGGCGTATCAAAGCCATGCAACCACCTAATTGATAACATGATCATCAGATCATGATGGTGAAATGGCATATCGGGACATGGATTGGCTTATCTGATCGATTGATCATCAGATCACGGGGTGAGTCGGTGTATCAAAGGCATCTTTGATCAAATCTGATTAATTAATTCAAATTGAGTTAAACCCGAATGAATGCTTCCAAAGGGCACCTAAAGCATTTGATTCATTTCGAAAGTCCTTTCCTCTCTTAGGCATTTGCATACTCTCCTAAGGATAGTATAGTAATAGTGCATAGAAAAAGAGAGAAGCATTCTTGGTTCGAATTTTTGATAAATTATAGTGCTGCTTTCATCAAAAAAAAAACTGTTATATCCTGTATGACAATCATCATACAGATCGTAAGCACCGTTGTAGGATAAAATTGTCTTAAGAATATAAAGTGCAACTCTAGACTCAGTCTTATCAATTAGGTAGCCACTATCTGCCCCAACAATCTTAAGATATTTTCTACTATCACGGAAGTGCTGTTGCAGATGGCTACAATGACAACATCCGTTCAAGCCAAGAAACCAAAGAAGTTCTTCAGCACAGACTTCAAGAGGTGGTAACAGAAGATGATGTTCTACCTTACAACTCTGAATCTGGTCAGAGTACTGAATAAAGATCCACCAATCCTGATGGAAGGGGAGACCGATAAGCAAGTGATTGTTGCGATGAAAGCATGAAAGCATTCAAACTTCCTTTGCAAGAACTACATCCTCAATGGTCTGGATAATACTCTGTACAATGTGTACAGCAATATTGCTACTGCCAAGGAATTATGGGCATCTCTAGACAAAAGTATAAGATAGAAGATGTTGGACATAAGAAGTTTATGGTTGGAAGGTTCTTAGACTACAAAATGATCGACCACAAAATTATTATGGAGCAAGTTCAAGAGCTCCAGATCATCCTATATGAGATATATGCAGAGAGAATATCTCTCAGTGAGTCATTCCAGGTAGCTGCCATCATAGAGAAGCTACCATCATTATGGAAAGACTTCAAGAACTATCTGAAGCATAAGTGGAAGGAAATGGGACTTGAAGATCTAATTATCCATCTGAGGATCGAGAAAGACAACAAGAGCCAAGATAAGAAGACAAAAGGATAACCTGCTGAGTCTCAGGCCAACCTCATAGAAGGGAAGAAGAAATGCAAGTTTCTAGGCGAAGGCTTTAAACAGAAGAAGAGCAATCCAAAGAAATATAAGTTCAAGGAAAAGTGTTTTGTCTGTGAAAAGCAAGGATACAAATCCAAGGACTATCGTTTCAAGAATAAAGAAAAGAAAGAGGTCAACATTACTGAAACCCTATCCCAAGAAGTATTCGAGATGATGCTGTCAGCTGTTGTGTTTGAAGCAAACATGGTTACAAAACTAATGAGTGGTACATTGACACTGGAGCCACCAGACATGTCTGCTCTGATAAGAGTATGTTCTCATTATATATTCCTATCAATGGTAGAAATCTAGTCATGTGTAACTCCGCTACATCCAAAATAGAAGGACTTGACCGCATTGTTTTAAAGATGACGTCTGGCAAGGAGCTTCTATTTAACGATGTGCTACATATCCCTAACATCCGGAAGAATCTTATATCAAGCGCCCTCCTAAGTAAATATAGCTTTAGGATGGTTTTTGAGTCTGATAAATTTGTACTCATAAGGGAAGGATATTTATTAGAAGGGGTTATTTGAATAATGGACTATTCAAAGTAAATGTAATGACTGTACATAGAAATCTTGAAATGAATAAAGCTTCTTTTGCTGCTTATATAGTTAACTTTTCTTGTTTATGGCATGATAGATTAGGACATGTAAATTTTAATTCATTACAAAAATTAATAAAATTAGAATTATTACCTAATCATGAAATTGATCCATATTACAAGTGTGAAGTATGTGTTAAAGCCAAGTTAGCACAAATATCATTTTCTTCAGTAGAAAAAAATACTGAACCTCTTGATTTAATTCACAGTGATCTATGTGACTTAAAGTCAGTTCAAACTCGAGAAGATAAAAAGTATTTTATAATATTTATTGATGATTCAACAAGATGCTGATATGTGTATCTACTAAAGTCTAAAGATGAGGCTTTAGAAATATTAAATATTATAAAAATAAAGTTGAAAATCAACTTGATAAAAAGATTAAAGTCATAAGGAGTGATAGAGGTAGAGAATACAATGCACCTTTTGATGAATTCTGTCAAGAGCATGGCATTATTCATCAAACTACAGCTCCTTATTCATCTCAATCTAATGGAATAGCGGAACGCAAAAATTGCGCATTATAAAGAAATAATGAATGCTATGTTGATAAATTCTGATACACCACAAAATTTATAGGAAGAAGCAATTCTCTCAGCAAATCATATTCTTAACAAGATACCTCTTAAGAAAAATGATGTTACTCCATATGAGTTATGGAAAAGAAAGTAGCATTCTTACAATTACTTAAAGAGTATGAGGGTATCTAGCTAAAGTAGCTATTTTGGACCCCAAAAAGGTCAAAATAGGATCTAAACTGTTGATTGTATTTTTATCGATTATGCACATAATAGTAGTGTATATCGCTTTCTTGTGTATAAATCAGATATATCTGATATACAAAAAAATACAATCATGGAATCAAAGAATGCATCATTCTTTGAAAATATATTTTCAAGCAAAGAAAAATTGGAAATAAGTTCAAATAAAAGAACTTATGATTATACTGCTAGTAATAGTCATCAGAAAAAATATTCTGAAAATGAACCCAGATGCAGTAAGAGACCAAAGTTACAAAGTCCTTTGATCCTGATTATGTAACTTATATGTTACAAGATGAATCTCAGACATTCAAAGAGGCAATGTCTAATCCAAAAGCACAATTTTGGGAAGAAGCTGTTAATAGTGAAATTGAGTCCATCATGCACAATCATATCTGGGAGTTGGTAGACTTATCATCTGATATGAAACCTCTAGGGTGCAAGTGAATTTTTAAGAAAAAGCTAAAGGCTGATGGATCAATTGATAAGTATAAAGCCAGATTATGGCTAAGGGCTTCAAACAAAAAGAAGGAATAGACTTCTTTGATACCTATTCACCAATAAGTAGAATAACATCTATAAGAATGTTAAATAGCTTTTGCAGCCATTAACAATCTTGAAATTCATCAAATGGATGTTAAAACTGCTTTTCTAAATGGTAAATTAGATGAAGAAATATATATAAAATAGCTTGAGGGATTTATTATTTCTGGACAAGAAAAGAAGGTGTGTAGACTTGTTAAATCCTTATATGGATTAAAACAAGCACCTAAACAATGGCATCTAAAATTTGATAATGTTATGTTATCAAACGGATTTAAAATAAATGAATGTGACAAATGTATATATGTCAAAACCCTGCCTAAAGGGTATATGATAATCTGCTTATATGTAGATGACCTATTAATCATTGGTAGTAATACTGAAATGATTAAATAGACAAAGAAAATGTTAATAAAACATTTTGACATGAAAAATATGGGTGTTGCAGATGTTATACTAGGGATTCGAATCACTAGAACATTTGAAGAAATAATATTATCTCAATCTCATAATATTGAGAAAATATTAAATAAGTTTAAAAAGTATGATACTAGCCTGGCAAAAACACCTGTAGATGTTAATCTACAGTTGGCTAAGTATACTGGAGAACCTATATCTTAGTTGGAATATTCACGTATAATTGGCAGTTTAATGTATGTCATGAATTACACTCGTCCTGACATAGCATATGCTGTCAATAAGTTGAGCAGATTCACAAGTAATCCAGGTCTAAATCATTGGACAGCTCTAATAAGGGTATTAAGATATCTACGATATATCCTAAGTTATGGATTACATTATTCAAGATATTCAGTTGTACTAGAAGGATACAATGATGCAAATTGGATATCTAACATAGAAGATACAAAATCCACAAGTGGATATGTATTCATCTTTGGAAGAGGTGTTGTATCATGAAAATCTTTTAAGAAAACATGTATAGCTCAATCCACTATGGAATCTGAGTTTATTGCTTTAGAAAAGGTGCTGAAGAAGTAGAATGGTTTCGAAACCTTTTAGAAGATATTCCATGTTGGCCAAAGCCTGTGTCTGCAATATGCATACATTGTGATAGTCAATCGGTAATTTGCAGAGCATAGAATAAGATGTATAATGGTAAGTCTAGACATATACGTCATAGACATAATACCATTAAGCAGTTACTTGAAATTGGTGTAATTTCTATTGACTATATTCAGTAAAAAAAATCCTAGCGGATCCATTGACAAAGGGGTTACCAAGAGATCAAGTAAATTGTTTATCGAGGGGAATGGATTTAAAACCTATAACTGAAAAATCTTCATAGTGAATACCCAACCTAGCTGACTAGAGATCCCAAGATCTAGGTTCAAAAGGGACAGCTAAATTATGAAGAAACTTGCATAGCACTAAGGATGTCCAATCCTACTTATTCCTATGATAATTGGTGCTACCTGCTAAAGGTAATAGGATAAGCATTGCTTTTAATAATTCTTATGACATAAAAATCATGTGGGGTATAGCATGATACTCTTAATAAGAATCACCTATATGAGTGTGAACTGGGCTAATTCTATAAGAATTTTAAGGTTTAATTCTCTGAAGCACTCATGAAACCAGGAGATGTTCGAAGCCAAGATGAACACAACCATGAGAACCAAAAGAATGCTCGGAAAGAAGTTGTGTGATTGTTATTGTTTTGGTTTACATAAAACGCTGAAAGTTCAAGATATCATGTTCGCTTTTTAGCAAGTAAACTCGATAACAACTCACAAAGGAAGGTTCAAAGCCACAAGCTACCTATCCCGATACAACTTCATCCCATTATACTCTCTTTAGTGTTTGCATATTCATTTGCATTAAAATCCTTTTATGTGGGGTTTGCCTTTGCTGATCTTTGATGATTTTTGATCTAAGTTTAATTTTCATTCATGTGGGGGATCGTTGGGTAATGGGCCAAAATAGGCTTGGAATACCTAAATGGGCCTTGCAAGCCTATTACCTTCTTTGTGGGTGAATGAGAAATTATAAGGACATTTAGTCCACATCGAAAAAATTAAGAAAGGGAGGTTTACTTATATGAAAACATCTTCCTTGAAGCTTAAGTTCCTTAGGCTCACCATAAGTAGAGAGCTCATGCGTATGCAAAGGGTGCACTTTGCACATGCGCATCGTTGCGAGGAGCTTTAAATTTTTTTTTGATCATGAGGATCCGACGGTGGAGACTGATCAGATCAGATTAAGATAAGGGACCGAGATCAATTGACTGTTGATCATCGGATCAAGATCAGACTGATCATCAATCGATCAGATGAAGGATCAAGATGCGGTGATCAAATCACAATCGTGATCGCGGTAGTATCGATCCAATGGCTCATATCCATCGATTGACCGATTAACTATTGACTGTTGGTAATAGGCGCCCATCCAAGATTAGGCATCACTCTGATCAAGCCGTTGTGATAAGTCAATGTTTTGATCTTGAAATGGCGTATCAAAACCGTGCAACCACCTATCTAATAACATGATCATCAGATCATGATGGTAAAACGGCATATCGGGACGTGGATTAGCTTATCTAATCGGTTGATCATCAGATCACAAGATGAATCGGTGTATCAAAGGCATACTTTGATCAAATCCGATTAACCAATTCAAATTGGGTTAAACCCGAATAGATGCTTCCAAAGGGCACCTATAAATAGATCCCTAGACTTGCATTTGATTCATTCCGAGACTCTTTTCCTCTCTTAGGCATTTGCATACTCTCCTAAGGGTAGTATAGCAATAGTACATAGAAAAAGAGAGAAGCATTTTTGGTTTGAATTTTTGATAAATTGTAGTGTTGCTTTCATCAAAAGAAGATTGTTGTATCCCGAGAGACCATCGTCATACAGACCGTAAGCACCGTTGCGGGACGTAATTGTCTTAAGGACATAGAGTATAACTCTAGACTCAGTCTTATCAATTAGGTAGCCACTATCTGCCTCAACATATCTTTCTTTACCTTTTCAGCACCATCTCAACTTTCATGTAAGTACCGAATGATGATAGAAAGAGAAAAGATGGAGAGAGATAGGAATGAAATCGATGGGCATGCACAAATATAATGCACCTAAGTTTTATCTTTTCATTTATTCAAACATTATTAGTGACATATATTGCATATACTATAAAGTTGGTGAATGATAGTGTTACCCATAAGATAAAGAAATAAAATATTACTTCTTTATTTCTATATGTGTGATTTGATAAGTACCTTTCATTTTAAATATCAATATTTCTCCTTTTATTTTGATAAACTAGAGAAAAAAATGCTTGCCGTGTTATGCTACTCTCTTGCTCTATATTACTGAAAGGTCAAAATGGAGTACATTAAACATAGCCATGGCAGGTGGTGAATTTCAAAAAAAAAAAAAAAAAAAAGGTGTTCTTTAACCTAAAAATCTAAAATTGACTGATATAGGATTGATAATCTTGAGATGTGTTTAGGTGTGCCTTCAAAGGCACACGATTTAAGAGTATTGATACTCAGCTGATAGAGAGAATTAATATGAGACTTAATGCACAAAAATAGAAAGCACTTTCTTTTGCACCTTAATTAAAGTTATTTGTGGGGATATGATCAAAGGAGCCAAGTCTTGCATTCCATATCATGGGACAATATTTATAAAGAGAGAAGTGTAGGTTTGTTGGGGTTACCGGAGTTTCAATAGCGATGGGCTACATTACTAAGTAGTCGGTAGACCTATTCTCAATCAGTAAAGCATTTTTATTTATGTACTATCTGCGAAGTATAAATTTTAAAGTAGTTGATGAACATACAAGCCCTTAAAGACATATTCTCTAATTTAAAAAGATGCATGCTAATCTTGGTATAGCTTTATATGTTCCATAGGTGAGGGAAGTGCAATTGAAACTATTCTTAAGCTTTGCTTTTCTTTGGCTCCTCATAATTGGTATATAGTTAATTAAATTTGATGTGAACTTGGTGGAAAAATTTCTACCGTAAAGAACTTATCTTCTCGAATGGAGGTTGGGATATGGGCATTCTTAATCAATGCTTTCCACCTATCTTATTACTAAAATAGTTAATACTCTAGTTATTGAGCTAGGTCACCTTGAACATGTTATGTTGAGGATCTAAGTTTAACAGTAAAATTGAAGTGAAGCAAGTTTATCAAAATCTGACTGATATCACTGAGTGTTACTCCAAATTTTTAATTCAACAACTTTAGAATATCCTGCCTATTAGAGAGTCCTCCATTTCATGTGGAATGTGTTTAAAGGTGATATCCATACTCTTTCCTTGTTAGCTGGCCAAATCAAGTGGTCTTATAGCTAAAAATGTAACATCTATTTCCTCCATTGTGAGATATCTCAAGAGTTGTGGGATGGGCGTTCTACTTTTAATTAGATCAAATCTTTTTCTCAAGCTTATGACCTACTTATTAGGGATCCTATTTATTCACACTACCTCATCTCTAAATCTTTCCTTAGATATTTATTGTGGTTAATGGGGAAGGGGAGGAACGAGCAATTATTTCAAGACAAAAACTTCCATTCAACTCAAATAGTTAAAAAAAAAGCTTTTCATATGGTTCTAGAGTTCTTCTAATCTTTCAAAGTGTTGAAAAATAGTTTTGATCTTACAAAAAAATTCCTTTCTAAAATTACTAGAAATATGTTATAAAAATTTAAATATATAAATAAAGTAAAACTAAAAGATTAGATAAATCAAACCAGGACCGATGCGTGTTAGACACTGCCATAAGGATCAAATTTTCGCCCTTCGTGCAGGTTGTTGGCGATCTGTCCCCAAGGTACAATGACCCGGCTCGATCCAATCCTCTTACTACGAGCACGATCTTATGGAGGTACAAACCCAACGATTACCTTCAGATGCCAAAAGATCAATAAAATAAAAATAAAATGAGATAAAACAAATCATAGGGCTACTCCAAATTATTCTAGATTGATTCCCTTTCTCAATCTGAATCCTTAAGCCTATTTATAGGCTCGGCCCATAAAAGCTCCAACGGCTCGGCCCATAATGGCCTTGCCTAATGGCCGTTAGCTCCAAATTACATCAAAAACAGCTTACAAATTAAATTATTTGGACCGTTTTTGAAACGTTGGTCTTCCAACGTTCACACAAATATCCGTTAAGGCAATGAACATCCACGCAACGGAAAGAACGTCGACGAGCGAAACTTTTATTTTATTTTTATTATTTAAAACTTTTTCTAACACAAAGTACTTTACTTGTGATCCTTAGCAACTGGAGCAGTGGGGCTTTCTAGAAAATCAAGGTCCCATAAACTAAAATGCATTTCTTAGAAGCCCCTTGAATCAAGTTGTTGTATCCCATGTCCACCCTACATTGGTTGCTACAGTGTTCATTATCAAGGATCATCACCATAGAAGAAGACCTCTATTTGCTGCTGCAATTCTTCTTCACCGATCATCTGTTCCCTCTCTATTCAAGTATCTATAACTTGGTATGGTTTGCAAGTGAGTTACAATATCTATCAAAAGTGTAGAAGGAATTTCTAGAGGGCATGATTCTAGAAGGAGATTTCACCACAGCGATAGCTTAGATCAATGGCAATTTTAGAAAGCATTGTTCACAAAGGAGAAGTATCTAATCCATAGACTCATTTCTAATGGAAGAAGATTGCATATGCCAAGGTGTTCTATTGAAATTCATGTTTTATGGAAACTTATCTATATCATGCTTGTTCTTCTACTCCTAATAAAATACAAAACAAACTTATACTACTCATCACAAAGCCTATTAGGGTTAAAAATTAATCTTTATTTTTAGAAAGTTGATGTTAACTTCCGCAAGGATTAAAGAACAATATGACAATGATTGAAGTTGAGATGCGAGTGGAGTCGTAATGGGAGAGCTTCCATTATGATGTACAAAGTAAGGAGGTATCTAAAGTTGTCCAGGTTTGAACATGGGTTAAACTGGAGCAATCTAAATGGATTAAAATAATCATTCACCCAAATTATATTTTAAGAATCCAATGATCCTTTGGCTCTTGGCTCACTCCACTTGCTCCATTATATATAGAAAAGCTATTCAATTTATAAACAATGAAAGCACCTATTGATCCACACCAAAGTAGCTAGGGATGATGGCGGATCATAGTTGGAAATAAGAGACCAAGTCCTTCACGGTGCACGTCCCAACTTCTCACTCATAAATGAATGATTGTCTTTCCTTCGTAACATATTTTTTTATAAGATTTTTTAAAAATCAATTGCTTATCTACAAATATGTACTCCAGAGGATCGATCCGGCCTAGCAAATAATACCTTCACGTTGATTGATTTGATTCATCAAGGCAAGCATATTACCTTAAAAATTTAGTTGCATTAGAATGAAAAGAAATATATTATGCGCTTATAATTTAAATTCATTTATCATTCATTAACTTTCATAAAAATTTTAAATTATATAGTTTTGATCCACTAATAAAGTTATTTGGGTCAACAGATAGGTTTGAAGCATTACAAATGATATCAAAGCCGATTCGAATGTATAAAAATTAGTGAGAATAAGAAAAAGCTACCTATGGAATAATAGTGGAGTCCATTCTAGCATGAAACTATTGTTTCATGATACTCAATTTGAAATAAATTTTAGCTAGCTTATAATGTGCGACAAGAATATATATCTCTCTCTCATCTGGTCTCACTCTCCCATATATTTTTCTTTTAATTTTGGTGCTTGCTTGTTTTGACTGAATCTGGTCCATTTCGCGGCAACGTGATTCGTAATCGGAGCACGGGAGCGTTGCTTCACGCATTGCCCAAAGCAAATGCTTTATTAAAAGCAATCTCGGAGAAGCTTCCTCTTCGCGCGAGATGGTCGTCCTTACCGCTGCCGTTTCCCACGTGCCACCCTTTCTCGTCGCCGACCGGTAATCCTAAATAATAATAATAATAATAATTTAATTCTTTAATTTTTTACTTAAAAAACTATTTTAATTTTCAAATTCTCAATCATTATCACTTAATTCTTTTAAAATACTTTATTCTTTAAGACCTTGTTAAAATAGAGCTAGTTGTTTTGATGTGGTGTCACCTCTGGCTACTCCAGATCCCTGGGACTCCTGCAGAGTAATCTTCATATTCCGAGAGTTTCCTTTCCTAGGGTTTGTCAATATGAACTTTGATAGGAGTGTCCGAGATATGATAGGAGGAGCTGAATATATCATTCGGAATGACGAGGAAAGATCCTAGCTGCCGAGGGAACCTTCCTTCATGAGCCTTTTGTCTCATATGCTGAACTCAGAGCGGCGTAAGATAGCATCACTAGAGTGATCCAACAGCTACGAGCTGAGACGATCATGATCCATGGGTATTCTTCGGTAGTTATCAACTAGATACAGGTTAGACAGGACCTCTGCGATGCACCATGTCTATCGGGAGGCGAACACGACTGACTGGGTTGCCTCGTTCATGTCACAGCATTTCGCTGGTTGATCATGGTATCAAGGGAACGGAATCCCTTCTAGCTCTAGGGCTTTCTTACTTTTGATCTCTTGGGTTATTTTCGCACCCGATTAATGTGATTATCCGATTGTACCAAAAAAAAAAAATAAATAGTAAAATAAAATAAATTTTAAATACTAAATCCAAGGATCAAAAATACAATTTAATTTTAATAAAATAATTTTTTTAAAAAAAATTCTCTCCACATCCGAAGCCCGTATAATGAGTACACTTTCAATCATTTGTCATTATCTTTAGACATTCATCTAAAATAAAAACAATTTTAGCCCGTCACTCAAAAAATTTTGCTAATTGATAATGGCTATTATAAGTCAATTGCTCGTTCCCCTAGGCTACATCTACCAAAAAAAAAAAGGTTACTCAAAACCTTGAACTCAAGAATGTAGTAACTTGGGTTGATTAGATCATGCGCAAAGTTAGCTTTGGGGCTACCCAATGTAGAGGAAATTAAGCATCAAAATTTGCAATCTATTCACTCAAAATTTATTGTAGCCCCTAAATTTTTATTTGATACAATTCAATTCCTCATAAATTAAGCAAATTGCATTTCTAACATCCTCTTGTATAAGTCCTGCTAAAATTAATTGAATAACTATTGTGTCATTTTAATATGAACTCGTGCACTGCCACTTCTTGAAAGCTTAAGTAATGATCCATATAATTATCTCAAAGTAATATACTAATTTTTATTAATTTTAATTAATCTTATATGATAAAATAAAATATTTAAAATAAAATATTTTTAAAGTATGAAAGAGTAAGCTGTAGCACTTGAGATTTTGAGGACCAAAATATATTTTTACCTTCTTTTTTATTTTCCAATTATCAAAATTTTCATTCCATTGTGGTAGCAATTATTCCAACACAAACTTTGGTCCTGTCCATGGCTTAACCCAAACTTTGAAATTAGATTTGTGCCACACACTGTCATGAGCTTGGATCTAACGAGTAGATAAGATTCTTTGGTTCCTCATGGTAGGATCTGATCAATTTTGTCCTATTTTAACTCTCGCATCTTAAATATATGGAAAGCTTTTTATGCATTACGTGATGCAGAACGTGAACATCATGCATTGATCATATACGCATGCAATCGCGTATATCAAAAAATATTTTTATTCTTTTCATATTACATGTGCGGCTGCATACACACATGATGCGTGACGCAGAAAAACTTTTTCTAAACCCATTCAATTGCTTTAGAGATGAAAAAGAAAAAAAAAAATAAAAACAAAAAAGGGCAAAAGACTGGGAGCTGACTTGGATTTTCTTTGTTCCTCACCTAAAACGAAGCTGGCTTAAGTTGACTGAGTACTGCAACCTAACTTTTAATGACTACTACTACATACATAGGTTGTTGCTACAGCACTTAAGGTTTTTCTTTTCCAAATTTTTTAATTTAGTCTAATCATATAATTAATTTTTAATACACAAAATTAAACAATCAAATAATAGATTTAATTGATAGTGCACGTGAGTATTGCGCATCATTAAAATAAAATAAAATAAAAAGATTTTATCATGAAATATAGTACGATGCATGCGTAGAACGAGAATTTATTGAATATCTTGCTTTATAGTGATGATGATAGGGAAGGTTGGGTGATGATTTAAAAAAAATAAAAAAAATCAAAGGGTCAAAAAAATATTAATCAAAGCCAGTTGGATAGATTAATGTGCATCCAGACAGATTGGCCTTTTTTTTTTTTTTTTTTTGTTACAAGCGGGCGATCACACCAGTCTGGCATGAGTCAAATCCGAAAGATCGAAATACATGATTTCCTGCAAAATTAAAGGGCATGGGTCACCTATATGCCAAACTCAAGAGGTAGGATGGCGAGCTGCGACACCAACGACCCAATCAGCCGCAGCATTGGCCTCCTTTACACATGGCGGATCCGAGGCGCTGTTCCCAGATAGCATTGCCCCGTCCCTCTAACCATGAGAGAATCTTCCTCTATAGCTGATACCAGATGATGAGGCATATAAGCTCTGCCATATATATCAGATCCTCCAGCTCCATACCCCTTCATCAAAAAAATATCCAGCATCCCAGGTATAAATATCATTATTAAATTATTTTATGAAAATTATCCATTTTTCATCTCATTTACACATCGCATCACATGCTCAATGCTAGCTTAAGATTATAAATTTCTTTTTTTTTAGGAAAAAAAAATGAATGAATCAATCAGCTTCTTTGGCTAAACTTGACAAAAGCTATGTCCTTAGATCTCAGCAAAGCATGCATTATGCCCTGAGTTCATAAGCATTCACATCGAATCGAGTCAACGCAGGCATTCAAATCTTTTGCACTTGGTTGATGAGTCTTCATTAAATTCATCAGGAGCTCTCTTCCATCCAATTAATGAACACATGTACTACTTCTCGAGATGGATTTTAATACTCACTAGACCTTTAAGATCACACATGAGACATGCCCTCCAAAACAATTAAGAATGCACCATGTTTAACAATGCAAGGTAAGTAGATATGTGATTCAAGGCAAACATATTAGCTTAAGTACAAATTAAGATGGACAATTACTAGGCGGAAGAATGGTAAAAAAGATTATCCTGATAAAAGGTTTAATTAGATCTTAAACAAGAACAAGAGAA
Source organism: Calamus simplicifolius (assembly GCA_900491605.1). Lineage (NCBI taxonomy): Eukaryota > Viridiplantae > Streptophyta > Magnoliopsida > Arecales > Arecaceae > Calamus > Calamus simplicifolius. The sequence continues at coordinate 273,722 of UESW01004242.1, forward strand.
CCCTATGTTGCTTTGCTGAAAATGATTTAGTGATCAAAAGCAACTAAGACATAAGAAAGATGATTCATGAAAATTGACCATGACTCATAGATGAAAGTTCCTGTAGGAAATAACTCAATGGCATTCATAAAAGCCGAATTGTAACGACCCGAGGCCTAGAAACAAGCGACCCCGAGATAAGATCCATTGGGCTGACGCAAAAAGGACTGATTATCGATGTGGGACACGTGGCCACAAACTTCTAGAAACAATGCATCATTGGCACCAGAGATGGCCAGATGTCTAGCAAAAATAGTGGCACCCTTTAGAGCTTATTAATATTGTTTCTTTCTAATGGTGAACGTGCAATAACGATATGATTTAGAGCGACGTGCAATAACGATATGATCGACGGTTTCTTGTACTATTGACTGCTTTGTATATTTAGATGATCAACACATATTCTATTTCAAACTTAAATATTTTGATATTTTTAAAAAATAAAAGATTTTATCATAAAAACCATATGATGCACTACAGGTAAAGATAGGCATCTATGTCTGAAATGAAATATATAGCAGAAATTCAAATATACATAATATTCTACATTAGAAAGTTCTTTTTTATGTTTCAAAGCCTGCATTGCTCATCTATATCAGGATATGATCAAGTTCAATGGTTTCCATTTTTAAATGGATTTAAAAGAGTTCATAACCATCACACAGGCAGCCAAGGGTAACATCCAAATACAAATGGATGGCTGCAAATAGACCCCATATTATCCAAGCATAGGGAAAAATTAAATTTGTTTCCACCGCAGATGTTCCTCCACCGGTCAAGCGACATGCCGGGCGCCAAGAAGAGGGGTAAGCTTACCCAGTAGTGATCACATACCGACGTCCCTTCCTTCCCAACAACTCGGCAAGGCCGTCTCCGTATTGACGAAGAACAGCAGCGCGTTACGGATAACATCCTTAAAATCAAGGGTATTTTTGTCATTTTATTGGGAAATTTTACATCAACCTCACCCTTGTACGAATTTCCATCCATGTCCTCCCATTTATTACTTCTGAGCTTGGAATTTATTCAGCAAGCGACAAATACTAAAAATTATAAAGTCTTCAAGATCAAAAGATTAAAGGAAAAAAAAAGTATTGTTATCTTTTATATAATGGCCGAGATGAATATTAAGGGATACAGTGAAGCACCTAAATATTTTTGTCATAATTTAATCATCATAGAAAATTAAGAAAACATGGAATTAATAAAAATTATTTAAATTAATATATATAGAAAGTAAAGAGAAATATATCTATCTTTATCTATGATATATTTTTAATAACTTAGTTATTATTATTATTTATAGAAATTATTGAAAAAGTTACTACGTCTTATATAAGAATAATTTAAATGAACTAAAGATATCTTTATTTATTAGATGTCCTTGGTAAGGAAAAAAAGAAAATGAGGAGGGCATTTAAGTCCAACCAGAAAAAGCCAAGTTATATAATTCGTTATAAGAGAAGGGCTTTTATGCAAATTAAATTGGGCTTGGAGAGGAAAAGGGGGAGAGAAGGCAGCCGGCAGCAGACGAGGAGAGAAGCAAACCTTAGCTGCCGGAAACCCTAATTCGGCCTCCGAGAACCCTAATTCCCATTCCGACGCCTAAATCTTTGTGGCGACCAGTAAATTGGTTCGCCAACCTCCTCCTACCTGGGATCAATCTGAGCTGTCCAAGGGTTCGGGGAGGAGAAAAAAAAAATCAGGTTTTTTCTCTGAAAAATATGATCTCTGGGATCTTTCGAGGCTTTCATGTGATTTATTTTGAAACAGTTGGATCTTTGTGATGGGTCTCATAATCTCTTGCTGCTCTTGCTATTTGTACTGTTATTTTATTGCTTCGAAGCAAAGATTTCCATAGTTTTTGACGTAGATGGTTTCCTGCGATGGTTCAATCCGTGTTTACGCTGAACGATGGAATCTGTTGACATAGAAGTGATCGTTCGTGATGGATTCAGTGATTGGGGATGCATAATGGATTTTAAATTGCTTATTTGTTTGGTAAACCAATGCATGACAGCTGCGCTGGCCATCTCCCTGATTGCGGTTGTTTCTAGAGTTTCGTGGAAATTTGGAAAGTTTGTGATTGGGGCTTTATATCAGGAGTGCTGATTGAGACTCAGAAGTAGATCAGATTTAACTATTCTTGATGTAGCTATAAGATGAGATAACATTGAAGAGCTCCCTTTGTTTATTGTCTTCGTGATTGATGAGTGTGCCTTCTGTGAAATTTTGTAGGTTTGTTTCTATCATAGTTCTTTAACGTCTTCTGCTATCTTTTTGAGACCTGACAAGTTTCTTATCTTTCTTTCCTTTCTTCCCTTTTTGATGGAAAAGCAGGACTAGCATCCTGTAGATTGAAGGAATGAAAACATCTTGATGAGTTTTCTATTGCACGCATTTGGTCGTGCTGATTGACGACTGGGAAACCAGTCGGGCATGCTTTTCATTAAGCATGCCCCAATCTTTTTTGTCCCTTTGTTGTGAGGAAGTTGGGTAGCCCCATAATATTAGTAATACCGTTGCCATCAGATATTGGGAGATAAGAGGATATGTTTAAATTTCATTTAACCTGATTATATATCGCACTTGAACTTGAATGAAGTGGTCATCACTGGAGAAAGCTTTACAGTGGACTAGAGAATTTTAGAAGAAGACACCGATTAAGAAACTCCTTGTTATGTGCCTGATGAACCAAATTGCTGAGTGATTATACTTTTAGCACAATGTAATCCTGTTGCAGAACACTTTCCATGTAGTTTATCTACCTTCAGTTCTGTGATACCTTCAAGGACATTTCATGAATATCACTTCATCTTGATTGTGTATGGAATAACTTGTAGACTCTTTATCAGCTTGTATGAAGACAAGTGGTCGTTGAAGCATCGTTTGCTGCTTTCTGTTGCCTACAGATAGTTCAGTTTGATCATGGGAAGGGAATAGTGCTGTTATTATTGCTAGCATTAGGCTTTGGAACTATTCTTTGAATTAACCTTGTTCTTTATATTCTTTATAATCTTATTTACTGCTTTCTATTGCCTACAGATAGTTCAGTTCGATCATGGAAGAGAATACTGCTGTACTATGTTAGCGGTAGCCTTTGGAACTATTCTTTGAATTAACCTTATTCTTTATATTCTGGGCATAGGTATAGAGTCATCATCAAATCCTATACCAGAGGGTTATAGCTATGGAGGTTCGAGAAAAGCACAGATAATCATATAATAGTCAGGCATACTTGTCCTTTGGAGTGTTCGAGAAGTTTCAAAGATATATGGTTTGGGAATCTGACAGTGAGTGGACGATTCAATTGCTATTGAGAAGTCATATTGTATTCTCTTTTGGTGCATGTAAATATTTGATTTGAAGATGATGCTGATCTTTAAAGCTTGTTGACCATGGATGTAGTTCGAGTATTAGCATTTAAAAAGTTATTTAGGTCATGTTAGCATAAGTGTTCTAGGTTGATCTAAGGAATCCTTGTTAGGCTGCCTCTCCAAGTAACTAGTTTTATACTCAATAATTTTTTTAAGGATTTGCTCTGGTGGCTTTGTATGTGCTGAGAGTCATGCCCTTCTTTTTTCAATAAACTTTTTAACATGATAAAAAAAAAAAAAAACAAAAGACATTGACTTGCAGTGGACTCAACTATTTCCTATGAATTATATTTTGCCCTTGGATTTTGTAGTTTTGTCCTTAAGATTCTCCTTGAGAACTCAAAGTAGCATGAGAATAAGGTGACCCAAACTCGTATTATATCAGCTAAGAAGTTTATTGTTGGAAGTCCAATGTCTGGGATCAATACTTAACTCATTGAAAAGAATTATTTTTTAAGAAGCATGGATCATCATCCACATATCACTCTTATTTTCTTCCTTCAAGAAAGCTTAACTTATCAGTTTAATTGCTGAGCATATAATATCTGTATTTATATTTCTAAACCATCTTTTAGGTGGTTGGATGCATGATTTGATATTAGGAAATATGGCATGACTTCTTGGTTGAATACTCCATTTAATGAATATTAATATAACTCAAGTAAGCTGCTTCTTCTTCTTCTTCTTCTTCTTGCTTTTGACAGTACGTTACCTTTTCAAAAGAGATGGTAATCGTTGAATTAAATACATAATATCAAAAATTGGGTTTAACTGAATTTGTATCCTAAATTGTCAGTCACATTAAAACAATTACTGTCTTGATTCTTTCCTTTGCTTTTGACAGTGCATTACTTTTCAAAAATGATAGTACTCATTGAATTAAATACTGAATAGGGAATAGTATCTTGACTTATCAATTAAATTCCTAGCTTGTGTCCTTGAAACAATAATGGTCTTAATTCTACACTAGGATATAAAGTTCAAACATTTTGTACTAACTTGTCTGTGTCATGACAGTTTTTGGCTGCTAGAATAGCATGTAAGATTGATTCCCCATAACAATTATTCTCTTTCATGTTGCATAATTTTTTTTATTTTTTATTTTTTGGCGCTTAGCCCTTTGGCTAATTTATTGAAATTTGCAGGAGAGGCCTAAGACACCTTTGCAGAAGCTAAAGAGGGATAATGGCTGTTCATGGTTGCATCAAACAACCTATATATGATAATGGTGATGATGATGATGGGCCTATAATTTTTAAAAGGTCAAGCTCTGCATCCAAGCAAAGTCAGTTAAATTCTGCCTCGAAGAAGCCAGCATCTCAAAAGCATGATAACTCTTCGGGAAAGCTTACTTCTGATAAAAGTGCTCCTAATTATGGGAATTCCAATTTTAAAAGGAATAAGATGACTTCACCTGTGAAGGGACCAGGTGAGAAGTCTAGGCCTATAGTTGCAGGTTCAAATTCTAAGACTGCATTACCTGACCAGTCAAGACATATCTTAGGACATAAAGTGACAAGTAATAGTAAGGAAACAGCACGTTTAGATAATTTTATTGCTGATGCTGAAAACTCAGATGATTCAGATGATAACAAACCATTAAGTTATAAGCTTAATGCAACTTCTACGGCAGTTCAGAAGAACAATTCCATGCATGTGGAGAAAGTGGTTAATCATTCTTCCGAATATAAACCGGCAACTAGCAGTAAGCAAAAGATGAGTTTGGATAAGCCATGTGGTAAGAACGAGGATTCTGATGATTCTGATGATAATAAGCCATTAAGCTCCAAATTTTCTTCATCAGCGGTTGCTGAGAGAAGCAGTTACTTGCATGTCAAGAAAGTGCTTGGGTCCCCAAGGCCTACATCACTATCATCACAAAAGGGAAAAGCAAGTATTAAGGAAGATACTGATGATTCAGAAGATGATAAGCCACTCTCTAGGTTTCAACCAAAATTCACTGGCAGTGCATCTACAAAAATTTCGGACTCTGATGGGAAGCCTTTGGCATCTAAAATTAAGCCTAATGGTTCCATTAAGAACGAAATAAGTAATGAGTTGAAGTTTTCAAAAAGTGCAGGCAAGCGTCCTCTTGGTGATACCAATAGTCCAATAGATTCTTCAATTAAAAAGGCAAAAATCTCAGATTCCTCTCACCCTGTGAAAATTAAGCAAGAAGTTGTAAAGAAAGAAAAAGATACAGATGATAATGACCATATACCAATTGCACAAAGAATAAAAAAATCAGGGTCATCAGACAACAAATCATCCACCAATAAAGTGATCAAGAAGATCGCTTCTTCGTCATTCAAGAAGGACAACAAGAAAATGAAGAAAGCAATGAAGGATTCAAAATTCTCAAAGTCCCTGAAGGTGCCTCCTGGATCTGGTGGGGGTCAGAAATGGACTACCTTAGAGCACAACGGTGTTATTTTCCCTCCACCTTACAAACCTCATGGGGTCAAAATGCTCTACAATGGGCAGCCAGTTGATTTGACTCCTGAACAAGAGGAGGTGAAGTTTAAGGATGTTTATATTGCTTTCTTGATCATACATTCTTCATCTTCTATTTTCTTTCATTCCTAGCTGCATGTTGCATTTGCTCTGGATCCATTGTTCTTCTTACTTTTAGAAGAATTGTGGTCCTTTAGTGACTACCTGTCAAATAATGAAGAGATATGTTCAATTAAGTTTTGCATTATTCCTTTGTTTTATTCTGAAACACTCAGATTGCAGGTTGCGACGATGTTTGCAGTTATGAAGGACACAGACTATGCCACCAAGGCAAAATTTATTGAGAACTTTTGGAATGACTGGAAACAAATACTGCGTAAAAATCATGTCATTAAAAAATTTGAACTCTGTGATTTTACTCCTATCTATGAATGGCATCTGGGGGAGAAGGAGAAGAAAAAACGGATGACCGCTGAGGTAGGTCCTGCTGTCTTCCACCATAAAATCTGAGCAGCTTAAAAATTTTATTATGCTGATGCAATTTGATAATAGTTTTTTGTCAAATTAGAAACTTAAAATAATCTAATGCCAATACATGTTGGCTATATGCTTCCACACTTACTGATTTTCTCTCTGCAAATACTGCATGAGTAATCTGCATGCCTTTGTGTTCAAGTTTTCAAGTGTTGCAATTCCATCTTATTTTTTTGATAAAGATATAGGGGTTACAATTCAGGTGATGTCAGTGCAAGTCTTCCATATGAAGTGATTCCAGTCTATTGAATATAGATTCTATCCATGATGCCATTTAGTTAGCTCAGTGAAACAGAGATCAGCTCCAGGTTCTGCAAAACTAAAGCTTATGTTGCTTTTGCTGAAGCATGGTCCTTTGTTAAATTGGCACTAGTTTCGAATCTTGTCTAGAGTACATAAACAAAGTGCTAGGTTGTCCACCCGATGCTTAATATCTCAGGAATTATAGTGTCTGTTTTCTTGGCTTTTTCACTGATGCGATTTACCATCGTTTTTGAATTTCAGACATGATTGATCAGTGCTATTAGGAACATTTGGTTGCTTTATTTAACAGTCACACCCTCATAGCAAATGACTTATCACTTGATACTTCATGTAGTGCAATGATTTTTTTTTTAATTTGTTTATCCTAGATATAATACAGCATTATCAATAAGCTCATCAATCTTCAAGAAAGTGTCTTTTCCTTAAATCCTTGCATTCTGAGGTAATAAATATCCAAAGTATAATTACTTGGTATCTATGCCTGATTGAAGCTTTGTTTCTTGTATAGGAGAAGAAGGCCTTAAAAGAAGAAAAATTGAAGCAAGAAGAGAAATTCATGTGGGCTATTGTTGATGGTGTAAAAGAGAAGGTAATTTCTGACTCGGGTTTGAACAGAAAATTCTTATTATTGCCTTGGTGTTTGTACACCAATAGGTTAGGTCACTCCTACATAATGTATTCTTCAATTTGACCCAAACCCATTTTCATAAGTATCATGCTTTTGACTTTTTTTTTTTTTTTTTTATTTTGGGCCCGGCACTTTGGGTGTGTGGGTGGTGGGGGGGGGGGGGGGGGGGGGTTGGAGTGCTTGTAAAAGGTAGTTTGCCTGTTAGTATGGTAACTGTTGATTGCTTGTCATTGTGTTGAAACAACCTGATAATGCTAAACTATGCATTGGTTTTGGAGATATCTAGTAATATTTTGTTTCTTGACATAGATTTTTCTTGGTGGCTTCCCATATTTCTTGTATATTTCTTTGCTACTTGTATAAGTAAACTTATACATCTCATCATTTCAAGTTACAAGAGCCAAGCATTTAGACCAAAATATGCTTGTGCATGCACTGGGAGGCATATAAACTTGGTTTTTCTCGACCCTTGGTATATAAAACAAACATATACAGGAATTTGCTTTTTTTGCTTATCTTGTTGGGTTCTGTTTGTCATATATGATGCATTAAATCATACAAGATACAAGATGACTGATGTTCCTTGGATCAACATCTGAAGAAAGGTTTTAAATCTTATGGGATGGGTCCGTCTTGATCTTTTCATCGAATGAGATGCACCGCTGTCCTACTATATCCTGACACTTAGAAAAGGGGTTGTCCCAAGATATGTCTGAGATGAGGGTAGGATGGTTCCATCCCATCATTTAGGACAACAAATTACTGTTCTGGTGTCCCATGGGTCATCCTAGCAGGACCTAAAATCATATCTGAACTAACATTCCTCCAAGTGATGGAGGGAGGGAGGTCACTCTGGTTCTTTCTATATCCAAAAATCTTGTGGCATTCGGGTTTCCTCTGCATTTCTTGTATTTTGGCTCTAAATGATTCATAAGTTATGTTATCTATGCTATATGTTAATTTCATTTGTAAGATAGGGTCCGTGCTGTTTCAAATTAGTGATGCTTGATGGTGCATTTTTGCCAAGGGCCTGGTTTAACATCATGTCTAATTTGTGGTCGATACAAATGTCAAAATTCTGCTCCATTGATTTTCTTTCTTCATTTCCTAATGCCTTATGTGTGAACTTGACCATTGACATCAATTTCAGGTTGGGAATTTCAGAGTTGAACCACCAGGATTGTTCCGGGGCCGTGGAGAACATCCAAAGGTTCTATTCTGACATAACCCATCCAAAGAGTTGTTAGTTGTTGCAACATGTTAAGTTCAATTCAATGTGGTCTGACAAGAATTGACTTCATTTTCTGTCTTCTTCTTTCTGTCATCGTCACCATCACCATCATCATTATTTTTATATCTTTCCTGTCTTTATTAAATGTATGCATTAATTATGATGCCAGATGGGAAAGCTTAAAAAACGCATTCGGCCAAGTGATATCACAATCAATATTGGTAAAGGTGCACCAATTCCAGAATGCCCAGTACCTGGTGAAAGGTGACATACAATTAAAAATGGATAATAAGATGGCATGAAACTGGAAATAGCTTGTTGTTAAAGCTTGTGCAAAATAGCTATGAATTAGCAAATAATGGCCTTGGAGATGTTTAACCATTTGAAGTACTGTTGCAGGTGGAAGGAAGTCAAACATGATAATGCTGTTACATGGCTAGCATTTTGGAATGATCCAATAAATCCAAAAGAGTTTAAGTATGTATTCTTAGCGGCAAGCAGCTCATTGAAGGGGCAAAGCGACAAAGAAAAATATGAGAAGGCTAGACTGTTGAAGGTATGCCATTAAATTGTAGGCTCTTCTCCGTGCTTTTCAATCAACATGCATGATGCACAAGTTTTGGTACGCTGGATGGGTGGGTGTTAGGTGTCATATTTTTTTTCGTCTCAGTGTTTCTCAGTAATCTTACTCATGCGTTGGTGTGATTTGGTGCTTATGTTGCTTATCATGTGTAACTTTTGGGCAGAATTACATTCATAATATTCGTGCAAATTATACAAGGGATTTTACTAGTAAAGATGCTACAAAGCGGCAGATAGCAGTGGCCACTTACCTTATTGATAAGCTAGCACTTAGAGCTGGCAATGAAAAGGTAACAGCATGTGATCTGAGTTTCTCATTTCTGCAGCATCATATCTTTGGCTTGCTTTTTTCAGTTGTGATACTTGGGGGAAGCTATTTGTACTCTTATTTGCTCAACTTTTCCATATGTTTTTCTGTTCACTTCCATCCATGCTGTGGTGTCTGACGCCAAACTGACAGTCCTATCAACCCAGACTTTAATTTTTTCAATGTCAATATCCAGCTAACAACAACAATCCCATACGTGAACATTAGCAATACATACTTCCGCTTGTGGATGTCTATGTTCTCATTTGTTAACAAAATTTTATATCTATACATGGACGAGCTTCTTTTTCCAATGTGATATGACACGTTCGATAGAATTTTGAATTGCAATAAAGCTTTCTAGCTCGGTCACCTTCCTTATGCAAACATATGTATATGATTTATCTATGACTTGTCACAATTTTACAGTTTAATTTTTCTTATTAGATGTCATGCTCTGTGAGTTGGGAAAAGGCTTAAGATGAGTTGAGTTGAGTTGAGATATGCCATGCTCTGTATAAGTATGCGTTGTCAAGATGTTTGTGTCCATTCAGTTGAATCGGACTTTTATCCAGTGAACTCTAATAAATCACAATTCAATTATAATATTGACACAACAAAGTTACATGCATATATTTATAATATATTTTAGTTATTTGGAAGTATACCCTCTTTCCTATTCACAAGGATTGGAATTTAGAATTTTAATAAATTAAATTCTTTTATGACATCCATTCTTGCATCTATATATGGTATATGAAGTTTCAGGTTACCAGGTGATGTTTGTGATATCTTGTGCCCATTATGTCCACTGATGCTTCAGTTTAAAAAGTTGTTTTTTGAAATATATGGAAAATTTTGGTGGTTAGCAGATATTATAATTTGACTGCACCTCTGCAAGTGCTTGAAACTCCGAGCTGTTCAAGCTTTTAGTTATTTTTCCTACCCATTCTGTTTTTGGTTCTATTATTATGCATTAGACCTTGCATCTGTCCTTCCTCGTTAGTTTATGTACATGCATAATCTTGCAGTACTGGCCACTTTCTGATTGCTGAAATATGTTTCCTACAGACCACCGGCATCCATATAGAGTACCTACTCTTCTTTTTAGGGTTGTTTTTTAGAAAGTCACACTTGGAAGTGTGTTTCACAGTTTTTCTGGAGTTCCCAAGGCAACTTTTCAGTTTATTTTCATAGATTTTCCTTGATATTCATCACTTCTTCCTTTGTCCTGATATCCTGACAATTGCCGGTATGCTTAGTGTCACATTTATCATCCAGCAGAAGCAATTTAGTGCAGTTTCAATATATGTTAACAAATTTCCTGTGTATCTATCGCCAACCATATCTTATGCAGGATGATGATGAGGCTGATACTGTTGGTTGCTGCACTTTGAAAGTGGAGAATGTTGTTTTGGTCCCTCCAAATAAGTTGCAGGTAGATGGTGTTTTTTAAAGATTATCAACTTTGGCTCAGTCATTGTTTGCTTGGATGATTTGACATTTCTTCCTTTAAAAAAAAAAAAAATCCAGTTCGACTTCCTTGGTAAAGATTCTATCAGATATTTCAATACAGTGGAGGTGGAGATACCTGTCTATAAAGCAATTGGAGAACTCCGGACTGGTGATTATATTGTGCATTTAATTTTGTCCTTTTATTCTAAAAGCATATGTTCAGCTGCTAATTTTTTCAGTCATTCATTAGCAAGAAAAAGTGATGGAAGCAAAAAAAGTGATGGAGATGATCTCTTTGACTTGCTTGATACGAGTAAGCTTAATGCTCATCTGAAGGAGCTCATGCCTGGTCTTACTGCAAAAGTTTTTCGTACATACAATGCTTCTATTACTTTGGATGACATTGTGAGTATTAAATTAACATCACTGATTTTCCTCCTTTATAAGAATATTTTGTTTTATGCATTTGAAGTTTTTGTTCAATGAGCTTGAGGAGCCATCACTTGTATACCCTCTTCAGAATGCTTTCAGTTAGTGAACTAGTTCTAGCAAATTGATGAATCCAGAAAGTATGCTTTGCAGAAGTTAGTTTTTTTTCTGAATAGAGCATAAGTTAGTTTTTTTTCTGAATAGAACATGCAAATAACCAAATCTCAATCTTTTGATATCCGTATCACTAGGCTTTCGCCATCAATTTTTTTGGTATTCAAGTTTTCATCTTTATCAAAAATCATAATATGAAAGGTTGCCTGGGTTGTATGCATTTTAGTTCAAATTATGGTTTCCATTTATATGTATGATTTTTTTAAATAGCAGATAAAACAATTTTTTGTTTGTCTGATTTCAACTTGGTATTTGGTGACAGTTGAATAAGGAAACCAAGGATGGTACTCTTCTAGAAAAAATTGTTGTTTATCAGCATGCGAACAAAGAGGTCATGATCATACTCTGTCCATTTAATGATAATTTTAAAACATGAATTGTCTATCATTGATATATACCTCTATAAAACAGGTTGCAATCATATGTAATCATCAACGCAGTGTCTCCAAGTCTCATGATGCCCAGATGTCAAGATTGAATGAGAAGATAGTGGACTTAAAGGTAATATGCTATTTTTTGGGCAGTCCTCTTTTTGATTTATCTTGTGTGTTTTTGAGTAAAATATTCTGTGTTTCATTATGTACTGCTTACAGACACAAAGGGAGGAGTTGAAGGTAGATTTGAGTAGAGCGAGGAAAGGGAAGCCCCCACTAAAAGATGGGGAAGGGAAGACAAAGAGGAACTTGTCCCCCGAAGCGTAATGGGCTCAATAAATTTAAGCTTTTGAAATTCCTGAAAAATTAACATGCCATCTCATGTAAATCAACTTGCAGGTTAGAGAAGAAGATTGCTCAGATTGATGTGAAGATAGAGAAAATGGAATTGGACAAAAAAATAAAAGAAGATTTAAAGACAGTAGCTTTGGGTACATCTAAGATCAACTACCTTGACCCTAGGATATCTGTTGCATGGTGCAAGCGCCATGAAGTTCCGATTGAGAAGGTATAACCATCCTCCTAGACTCTGACTTGTTACCGGTATAGCTTTAATGTCATTGGGAAGCACATACTTCATTGTATAATTGCATGACTTATTATTTTGTTCAATACTTATGTTTATTTTTTCAATAAGTATTTTGTTAACCCCTTCCCTGTCTCTTCTAATCTTTTTTTCTTGTAACAATTTCCATTAGACATTTGCTAATGGTTTATGCTAATTCTCTGTTTTTCCTACTAGATATTTAACAAGTCATTACTTGCAAAATTTGCTTGGGCAATGGACGTGGGCCCCAGCTTCAGATTCTAATGAATCAATTATTGGCGTTCATTTTTTTCTTGCACTAAGAGGGAGAAACACCTGCTGGCAGCCGTCTTAAATTAATTTTATTTCAAGGGGGGAAATATATAATGTTGTAAGATTATGTTTTTCTATGCTTATGGCATCAAGAAGCCTCCCGCCTTATTACTTGTATGAACTTCTCTCAGATGTACCATGATTCAAATTAGTTGAGAAATTGAGTTCTTGTCTCTGGATATTCGTTTCTTAAATTGAGACTTGGTACAATGATAAAATTGCTTTATTTAGTTACCAAGGACATGAGTTAAAAAACATGAAAATTGCTCTTTGATGTGAATGTCATTAGTTCAAAGCACGAAAACATCTCAATAAAGTTCTATCCATTTTAGCTTTGACTGCATTTCAAATCCCTTTTCTTTAAAAAATTAAGGGATGAAAATTATCATGGTAGGATATCTTATCCACAAAGGTAAATCTTGAGTTTAATGTTTCATTTTTACCCCTTAGGTTTCATGCTAGGACTTCCTGAACTATATTTACACAGAATATCTTCTTTTGTTGCATATATGATAAGTTAAACATCAAGCGATCAGAAAGTGTGCAAATTCGCATATTGCATTGCAGTATTTGGTAAATCTGTTTGACTGGTATATTCATTATGATAACATTTATAATGATTAAAAATTGTATTTTATAATGGAGGAGTTTTTATAGTATAAAATGTTTACTTTAAACTCTTGGGTCTCAATCGATTTTGTCAAGCCTCAAAATATATTGAGGAGTTTTGGGGGAAAAAAATTGAAGAAACTTTGTTACTATCGGCATTATTTGAACTTCTAGGGACAAGAACGGGATATTAGGGTGGCATCATTTCAACGTCTTTTGACTTTTAGGTAGTGTTTGATAGAAAAATATTATCCCTGGATAAGTGTACGGGATAGAGTTTATCCCCTGGTTATCCCTAGGGATATTCCTTGACTATCACATTGATCATATCAAATGCATAAATCCATGGGATAACTTTTTTTTACTCTTATTTGAAGGATAACCAGCTATTCCTGCATTCTCTAGGGAATAATTGAGGGGATATCCCATGGTTAACCATGGTTAACCATGGATTATCCCTTTGGTTAACTTTATTCCCAGCTAACTATAGCTTTTGGGAATAAGAGGGGATATTCCCTGGATATCCCCTCTTATCCCCTATTTCAAACACTACTTAGGTAGCGTTTGATAAAAAAAATCCATGAATAAGTGTACGGGATAGAGTTTATCCCCTGGCTAAGGGATATCTTTTGGCTATCCCATTGATCCTATCAAATGCAAAAAGGTAAATCCAAGGATAACTTTTTTTTACTCTTATTTGGAGGGATAACCAGTTATTCCTACATTTTTTAGGGAATAAATTGAGGGGATATCCCATGATTAACCACGATTAACCATGGATTATCCCTTGGTTAACTTTATTCGCAATTATCCCTTTTATAGTTATGGCTTTTGAGAATAAGAGGGGATATCCTTGGATATCCCCTCTTATTCCCTATTTCAAACACTACCTTAGGGACAAGAACTGTATATTATATGTATCCCTTTTTTATTTGTTTAATATAGCTGCGGATGCAAATATTAGCTCAATATAAAAGTTTATATCTGTATTTATTTAAACAAATAAATCCAAGTCAAATATTGAAAGTATGGCCCTAAGTAGGGATATAAAATAGATAACTAAATTTCATGACCCCTAAAAGATAGATATTATTAATTCTTTTTAAAAGTTCTTAATTAACAAATAAGATTAAGTATGATTACAAGCAAATTGGATATTTGAATATGAATTATCTTTTTTTTTTTCAATGGACATAAATAGTGCTAAAATTTATATTGGTTTGGATATGAAAACAAATTTGAAGAGGATGTCTGTTCTAAAGTTCCAAAGTATTATGGCCATAGCATTATCCTGTGTTTGATATGGAGGATAAGGAAGGCTTATCCCCAAATACTATAGATAAAGGGGATCGATTTGAAAAAGTTTAACCAAAGGATTATCCCTTGAACTTATTCCCTAGAGAATCTATGAATAACTAAAGTTATCTCTTAACGGCAGACTTGTAATTTTAAAAAGGTACTTATTCCCTCAGCTATCCCTTGAATAAATGCTATCCTATACATTTATCCAGGAATAGCTTTTGGGATATCAAACACACCCTTAGGGTGCAAAATGCAGCTCTTTATACCTGGTGTCATCTTTACCATCTAGGCCATTTAGCTTCAAAAGTTGAAACGATTATGGAACAAAGGATGGATATAGCGGGACTTTTGAGGCATCAATCGTCTAGGATTCAAATCTGACAAGAATAAAAGCAATACCAACCGCATGAAGATTTAGGTAGTGTTTGATAGGAAAAATGTTATCCATGGATAAGTGTACGGGATAGAATTTATCCCCTGGCTATCCCTAGGGATATCCCTTGGCTATCCCATTGATCATATCAAATGCAAAAAGGTAAATCCATGGGATAACCTTTTTTTACTCTTATTTGAAGGGATAACCAGCTATTCCTGCATTCTCTAGGGAATAAATTGAGGGGATATCCCATGGTTAACAATGGATTATCCCTTTGGTTAACTTTATTCCCTGCTATCCCTTATAGTTATGGCTTTTGGGAATAAGAGGGGATATCCTCTGGATATCCCCTCTTATCCCCTATTTCAAACACTACCTTATGTAATCGTAGCAGAACTGAAGGAAGCGTTTGCTGCTGCTACCAAATGCATAAATGAAATACTTGTGCAACAATTTTGTCAACACAGAATTATTGCCATCGTGACCTGAACATAATGCTGGTTCGATGCCCAAAAATTGAGGATAGTGAAGTGCTCGACATTGAAGACAAGAAATTCCGCATGTACACGCAACCATCTTGAATTTTAAGTGGATCTTAACTAATGATTTTACATTAAATAACAGGGAAGAAAGAAGAGAGATTAAGCATCGCTAGTCACTCTCTAATCTTGCAATATACTTGTCATAGAACTTTCCTGCTTGCTCGAGTTCTCCAAGCTCTGTGTAGCAGTCAGCTATTGCTCCATAAGCGTCTGTAACGCCAGAATCCTCTCCCACTCTCTTGGATGTATCCAAAACCAAGGAATGGTACTTCATGGCTTCCCTGTACCTCCCCTGTCTCTGTAGAGATGCCCCTGAAAGAACAACAGGGAGTCGTGAGATTACAATAACACATCAGACCCCACCTCTGGTGCTACAATGCTTGCAGCTCGGTGGCGGTAGATGTAGTTCATTTAGCATGGTGACTAAACTCCTAACTGGGCGAAGCCGATAAACTTCTATCAAGTGGCCATTATCACACTGCACCGTAACTGCACGGCAATGAGTTCTATCTTGGAGCTTGCTTGCACAAATTGCTCATTGATAAAGCGCACCCTCTGAATCAGTTGACAGAACAAAATTTTCCAGGATTATGACACAATGGAATTGGACTTAGTCCCCAAATACATGCACGCACGCACGCACGCATGCATCCTGGAATCTACAATCTACATTCTAGAGTATCATCCTTCTGTCTTTTCAAGCTTTATAGCCTTCTGTTATGAAAACAGTTACTTCCCAGATTAACCCTACTAAACAATCCGAGGTTACATAAACCTATATGGCCATCAATTCATGTGGTTCAAGCATAGGGGTTCCAATTTACTTGGCCATGTCAGATACAAACGTTTAGGAATTAGTTACAACCCTGCCCTGTGCTTCTCTGAGTGTTCTGAGAATGATTAGTGACCCAGAGACACTTCATGAATGCCAAGAATACCAAATGTGCAGATTCGTTTAAGAATGATGGTGGATGGGTATGGGTGGTTGACTAGCAAGAGTAAAATCAACAAGCGGAGACTCATAGTATGCTACGTAAGAACTTGTCATTATTTTAACTAGAAGATGACTGCCAGTCCAAAGGAGAACTTCAGCTGGATCACAAGGTTCATAATTTGTAAAATAGCTGCCTAATTCATGCTTCCTACAACCAAACATCAGAAACAATCCTTATTTTCCCTGGGTTCAACTTCCTATATTCTATTTTGCCGATCATTAAGGTAAATTCTAAGCAGAAAAGTGGATGCCTATATTGCGAAAAAGAATTGTCTTATCAATAATTAGTTTTTGCTAAGGCCAATGATATTTTCAAGGACTAGGATACTAAATTTCAAAAATCAGAAAGCATGTGGTTGATTCTGAAATAATGAGAAAGTTCAATGAAAAGTTGTTTTCTAATTTTGAATTATTAAAAGATTTTAAAAAAAAGTGACTCAAGTAAGAAAGCAAACCAACCTAATCCTCGGGCTGCCTTCTTCTCCTCAACGTGATCTCCCAAAGCTTGTGCAAGCTCCAGAGCAGCCTTGAACTCTGCAAACGCCTTTTCTGGATCTTGATTTCTCAGGTAGTTCTTCCCTGTTCTTAAATTCGTAATTAGCTGCTCCTTCCGGGGATCAACAATGACCTCCGTTTCTGCCATCCTAGTACCAACTGGTGCATAGCTCAAGTTAGGAGCATAGGACTCTATCTTTGCTTGTCTTCTTAGTGCTGCATTGATCTGGCGTAACTGATCATTCAACCGCTTGAGTTCACCTCTTCTTTGCCGCGCAAGAAGTCCTATAAAATAACATTTAGTTAGCACAGGTACAATTGCCACTTGTTCGTATAATATCGATCATGCTTAGCATTGATAAGTAAAAGAGAAAAGTTAAAAAATATTTGATGGATAACTTTGAAGCATGGATGCCCATGTGGCTAAAATGCATTCCTTCTTCAAAATCATACCCATGTGTTTGAAATAGTACGAATATGTATAATGAAGATCAGATGAGGCTCCGATAAAGTAAGATACTATGGTTTATGTTAAAGGTGGCAAGAAAAGGAGGAGTGGACCTAAGACAACATAGATGGAGGTTGTAAGGAAGGATATGGAAAAGTTTGGAATCCCTTTAGAGGTAATCCTAAATAGAAATACATGAAGCTGAACCCCAAACAATTGGCAAAGACTAGACAGTTATAATCACGCTTATGCATAGATAAAGTGCAACGACAATTAAATAACACAGGACTTATAATCTTAGGATCACATGGTTGAAGCAGCAAGTAAATTGTTTTTTCGAAGCAAGAAAAGAACAAGCCAATCAGAATGCCAGATGTGATTATGTCTGGTGTCACAGAGAGAGAGAGAGAGAGAGAGAGAGATGCCAGTAAACCAAAAAGAAGCCCTAAAATAGGATTGAAAAGGAAGACTTGAGAAATGCCAGACATATGTCACAAAGAGAACTTGTGAAAGCTACATTGGCAGAAGCTGTAGCCCCCTAATGGAGAATATGATGCCAGCCCCAAACAAATGAAGTTAAGACTTATTCATGCAACCATTAGAAAGTTTAATCTTCAAGTCTTCAAAAAACATCAATTGCTCTCTGATGCTTAATCTTAAAAAGATAGGAAGATAAAAATCTATAATTGCAACTTCTACTAGCTCTCAAGTAAACTTTAGGGTTCTTAGCCTAGGAATGAGAACACTATGTTAGGAGAAAAGTAAATATAATATGTTTACAAGAGACTAAATGAGTAGGTGAAAGATCTAAAGAAATAGAGAATATAGGATATAAATTATATTATACTAAAAAACATAAAAATAGAAATGAAGTAAGAATAATTATAAATAAAAATTTTAAGGAATATGTTGTTAAGGTGACTAGAAAAGAAGACTGAATTATATTACTAAAACTTATAATTGAGAATAATATAATTAACATAATTAGTGCATATGTACCACAAGTAGGATTAGATCAACGAAGATAATTTTGGAAAGGCAAAAATGAAGTAATGCAAGAAATACCAAAAGAAGAAAAAATATATGGAAGAAGATTTTAATGGACATGTAGGTAAACAGAGGGATGGATATGAAACGGTACATAGAGGGTATGGATTTAGAGATAGAAATAAAACCGACAAGAGCATATTAGATTTTGCAGTAGCGTATGATCTCACAATAGCAAACATTTGTTTCAAAAAGAGAGATGAACATTTAATAACATTTAAAAGTGGATCTAATAAAAGTAAAATAGACTTTTTCTTGATTAGAAAGAGGATAAAATAACATGCAAAAACTGTAAGTTGTTCTAGAAGAAAGTTTAACTCCACAATATAGGATAATGGTAGCAGACATATGGATAAAAAGAAATCTAGAGTAAAACATAAAATCATTAATCCAAAAATTAAATGTTGGAATTTGAAAGAAGAAAAACTATAATTATTTAAAAAAAATGAGTAAGAGAAATGATACGAATATAGATAGTGATATCAACTTAATGTGAAAAAAAGCAACTAAATGCATAAAAATATAGCAAAAGAGGTTCTAAGAGAATCAAAAGAATAGGACTATTAGGAAAAAAAATTTGGTAGTAGAACGATGAAGTTCAAGCTGTCATCAAGCATAAAAGGATAAACTATAAAATTTGGTAAGAGGCTAGGGATGAAGAAAGTCTTAAAAAGTATAAGGATGCAAAGAAAGAAGCTAAAAAAGTGATAAGTAATGCCAAACTTAAAGCTTATGATGATTTATATAATAGACTGAATACGAAAGAAGGTGAAAAGACTATATATATGCTAGCAAAACTAAGAAGAAAAAAATAAAAGATCTTGACTATATTAAATGTATTAAAGATGAAATGAAAAAGTCTTGATAAAAGAAGAATAAATAAAAGAACGATGAAAAAGTTATTTTAAAAATTTATTAAAAAAATATAATTTAGTAAATTTAAGGATAAAAGGATATGATAACCTAGGAGTAACAAATGAAAATAATTTTTTTTTTGTAGATTTAGCATGCTTGAGGTTAAAAATGCTTTGAGTAAAATGAAAAATGCAAAGGCATTAGGGCCAGATGCAATCTCTATTGAGGTTTCAAAAGGCTTAGGAGAAATTAGCGTCATATGGTTAATCAATTTATTTAACAGGATTGTAGCAACTAAAAGAATGTCGAATGATTAAAGAAAAAATATTAATACATATATACAAAATAAAGAAGATATTTAAAATTGTATAAATTATAAAGGGATTAAGTTGATGAATCATACGATGAAATTTTGAGAGAGTAATAAAAAATCGAATAAGAATTGAAACTTTAATGCCAAATAATCAGTTAGAATTTATGCCTGGAAGATCGACCATAAAAGCTATTTATCTATTAAGAGATTGATGAAGTATAGGAAAAAGAAAAAAAGACTTTATATGGCCTTTATTGATTTAGAAAAAGCATATGATAGAGTACCTAGATAAATAATATGATAAATTTTAGAGAAAAAAGAGTTACAAAAGGTACATAAATTGATAAAAGATATGTATGATAAGCAATAGCTATTGTTAAAACAACAATAGAAGAAACTAGTGAGTTTTTAATTACTATAGGTTTATATTAAGGATCTGCCTTAAGTCCGTATCTTTTTGCACTAGTTATGAACAAATTAACTAAACATATCAAGAGAATATCCTATGGTATATGTTATTTGCAGACGATATAGTATTGATTGATGAAATTAAATCTGGAGTAAATGTTAAGCTAGAGATTTAGAGAGAGGCTTTAGAATCTAAATGTTTCAAGATTAGTAAAACTAAAATTGAATACATAAAATGTAATTTTAGTAAAAGTAGAAATACAAATAAAAAGACAGTGAAGATTGTAAGCCAAGAGATACCAAGAAGTAAAAAATTTAGGTATTTGAAATCAATATCCAGCAAAAAGGTAAAATAGGTGAAAATGTGAATCATATAGTTAAAACAGGATGGATTAAGTGGAGTGCTTCGGGAGTATTGTATGATCGACGCGTTACATTAAAATTGAAAGAAAAATTTTATAAAATCGCTATTAGGCCAACTATGCTACATAAAACAGAGTATTGGGCAATATTGAAATAACATGTGAATAAATTAAGTATAAAAAAATGCGCATGTTAAGATGGATATATGGTAAAACTTTAAAAGATGAAATTAGAAATAAACATATACGAGAAATGATAGGAGTAGCTTTAATTGAAGATAAAATGAGAGAAAACTGATTATGATGGTTTAGACATATACAACGAAGACCTTTAGATGCTCCAATTAGAAAGTAATCTTTTAACAGTCCATGTTAATGATAGAGGTAAAGGTAGACCTAAACCAATATGGACATAAATAATAAGAGAGATATAACTATTTGTAATTTGAGTGTTACTTAATCCTGAATAGAGCAAAGTGGAGAAGCATATTCATGTAGCTAACCCCATGTAGTTGGGAAAAGGCTTAGATGAGTTGAGTTGAGTTAAGCCTGAGAAAAAAAAAGTCCAAAAGAGGCATTATTCAAACTGTTTAGAAACACTTGAGGAGCAGCCTTAGATGGTTAACAAACCAAATGTTGGGCATGCCTTCAAGGAACATACCTATGCTTTTGGATTTGAGAATGCCTTGAAATCGTTCATTGATTTTGTGCAATAATCGCAGTAATCACTGATCTAACGTATTAGATAAACTAAAAACTAAAAAACATAAGGGAAATTCGAATTTTAATGTAGTGAAAATCCATGCTTTTATTAAAAGTTGGCTTTTACAAGATCATCTTACCCCCAACAGTAGCCCCTATCATAGCTATTGCAAACAATAGAGGCATGTTGAAAAATGAATTATCAGCCTCACATGTTTCTGCCAATACTTTTGAAGGCAAGAAGAGCATCAATGAATTTGTAAGAGCAAATGATCCAAGGAAGTCGGATAGCACCACTTTCTGCAGAAAACAATGAAAAAAAATGGCAAAATGATATCTCCTCATGAAGAAACCATTAAAAGAAAAGATAAGGAACACGTATAAGTGAATGAAGAGAAGCATATAGTCGCAATGTTGTAATTGCTGTAGAAAAACAATGCAAATGCAAGAGAAACCAACATAATGATAGATAGATTTTACAAGCAACAATGTTGTTGTGTAACTCATAAAAGCCATTGAAACATTGGTCCACATAAAACGTATGCATCTCTTACTTGAACATGGAATGGTCATTGAACTCGTGATTCACTATTGAAATGACCAAGTCTCTTGAGATAAGGTGGTCAGAATTAAGAATTGACTAAAGGACTTACAAAGTCATTGGTTCGGAGAAGTAAGATTTCTTATTTAAGGTAATGGAGCAACTGGGGCAATGCAAATGAACATACAGTCAGTTTGCCTCCTTCATTTGCAGCACATCCTAACAGTTCTTATGAATGCATTTCCCAAACGGCTACTTGCCATTTATTTATAACCTTGAAAATTTAGTAGCTAAAATATTCCTCCTGATAAAATTTAAGAACTCTTTAAAATACCAGTTCTGGATATTTTCCCTCCCTCTCTGAAAGAGACTAGGCTTTTTTGCACTATCAGAGAAAGATTTGAGTCTTCACTAGTACATATTGTTTTTCTTTTATGGAGATCATGGTTTGCCTTTTTTTTTTTTCTTGACCCAAGAATTATCGCATTAGTTGGAAAGAATGATCTTTTAACAATTCATAGATAGAAATTGAGGTAGACTTAAACTAATATGGACAGAAATAATTAAAAAGATATAACTATTTGTAATTTGAATATTGACTTAGTCCTAAATAGAGCACGTGAAGGAAGCAGATTCATGTAGCCGACCCTATGTAGTTGGGAAAAGGCTTAGATGAGTTGAGTTGAGTTGAGCTGGAAAGAATATTTAGCTCATTTGGACAGTCAAAATGTCACTAGAAAAAACCAAAACTTTCTTTGCCACACAAGCAACATTTTGAGCCTGTTGGTTGCCAACCACATTATCTATGTGATTATCCCCCACCACTGAGAGTTGCCAAGCAGAGGTAACGTTGCAGAGGAAAAAATATAAAAGGTCTGTCAGTCTGTAGGTGGCCAAAGATAGTCCTGCTTGACTATTTCAGGATAAAACATTCGATTAAAAAGGAGATTTGTGTAAAATTTAAAGATAGTTGATTCAGAAGTTTCTATCAAATCTCAATATTTCTTAATCTGCTCACTTCCATTCTAAACTTTTTCCACACAATGCAGATCATATTTGCTTGATAATTTGGTCTAATATCCAAACAGGCCCGCATGATCTGGAACATCCTACTAGTCCTAAGCATAGCCTACATTTTTTGGAGAAGAAACATTTACAAATCTGGTAAAAACAAAGTCAAGTGTGGTGAATTGATGCACATGCGATTACATGTTCGTCTAGATAATTTATGTAAATACACATGGCCATAATGAGAAACCACTGCGCTGAAACTAAGCTTTATGACTCTTTGAGTTTTGTTTTGGAAATTTAAGTATTGGTAGGATTTTGACATGTAAAGACCTGCTAATAGTTTTCATTTTCCCTTCAACTTTGAGGTGTCTATATGTGTGTGAAGCATAAAGCATATAAATAGCAAGAATGAAAATGGAAAATGCAAGACTCACCATCATACCTGATGCTTGGATATGTATTTCATTACGATATGGCAAAGATTATGTATTTCCCCATCACCACCATTAGCTTCATTTGAATTATCCACTGGAAACATGTTTTTCATAGAGTATGGGGACATGCTGCTTGATGGGATTTGGTATTTCTCAGATGCCTGAACACAAAATGAAAACAATGCCGCCTTTTCCTTTCTATATGGGAGGAGCACCATTTTTTCTGGTGGAAATTTTTTTAGCATCAGCAGCATGAAAAAGAATTTCAATTTGACTATACGTGAACAAGATATTATGATTTATTTAAGTCAAGAACAGCATGTAAAACAGTAAAATAGTAAGGTATATAGGTCCATCCTATATTCTTCAACCGGTATCTTTTCTTAATCTTGAAAGATAAGACTCCATGCTGGAGTCTCCCATGTCCAAGAGAGTGGCGTGAAGAGTTGTTAGTAGCATGAAGACAAGTGGCACTGTCATATTGTTTTATGTATGTATAAAAGCTATAGACTTATATTAAAAAAAAATCCCATATCAGAGAGAGAGAGAGAGAGAGAGAGAGAGAGGACCACCTGACTAATTTTGTGGGAACATTTTATAATAAATTAACAATTTTCATCAATCCAATCTTCAAAGGTTAAGATCAACTGATGTTTATTAGGATTCAAGTGACTAGGCCCATATATATGTAGGAAAAGTCACATCCATGACACAGAAAATATTAGCTATATAAACTTAGTTAACTATGCTTCTTTTGTTCCCTTTTGTGGTGGCTTCCAAGTTCCCCTTCTCTTTCTCATCCTTATTCCTTGCTCTACTTCTTCCTACCATCTCAGCCTATGAGCTTGCAGCTCTACTCCATAGAAACAAGCTTGATGTAGCATCAAAGCTTAGAAATCTATCGGATACAAAGGTTACAACAAGCATACTAGAAGATCTAACAAGATAATAGTGAGAGTATTTGAACTATAAAATACATTTTTGAGAATAGAGGCTAAGAGTCGAATGCTTTTTGTGAGTTGAAGAACATGAGTTTTAATGATGGGTGAGCAACAACAACTTGAGATAACCCGAGAATTGATACCAATCCAAACTGATAAGGTTGGGTCGGTTTGATCTGAGGATTAATAGGATCGGTCCTGGATCCTAGGAATTGAACTTGGGACTTCACATACATCTTATGATTGACTACCATCTCTGCTAAGAGATTTTAAGGATTAGAGTAGTCAACAAATACCACATACATCCTTTTATTAAACTCAACTAAGAGGGGGGGGGGGGGAAAGCCAATATCAGATGCGTCAAACAAAAGAAAAAGGAAAAAAAATCGATTTTACCTTAGAAATGATTCAGAACCAAACGAATCTGAGCGAGTCAGTTTTGGGTTGGTTCCAGGATATGGTTGATTCAATTTTGGGTCGAAAATCCTGGAATCGATCCTGATTGGATTAGTTCACAGGCTCTAGCTTGGAACCAACCCAACCCAACCCAACCAATGCTCATCTCTAGTTTTAATAATAGAAAATGTTCAACTCTAACAAGGATGCATTGTTAGAAGAAAATATGATTTTCAACTAGGGATCGAACCCTTCCATCGCCATCATCTTCGTGTTTGAGTGAAATCCCAAGCCCAGTCCATGCTTACCTCTAGTTTTGATAATAGAAAATGTTCAACTCAGACAAGGATGCATTGTTAGTTAGATAGGAAATACAATTTTCCACCATCTTCATTTATGGGTGAGGTCCAAGAAAAGCTACAAGATTGAAGAGTTCGCTTTCTTAAGCCATCATGTCCCAAAGGCACACTTAGAAGGATTGCAAACCAATGACAAGGAACTGATTATGAAATTGATTGAGATGTCCATCACCATTGCATCAACTCTGCTTCCACACACTCATGAAAGAGCCATTTTGTCCAAACAAATTTCTTCCTGCCCCAATGCAATCTTATGATAGTTGATTAGGTGGCTTCAATACATGATCATCATGAGTGGCAAATCTGTGGCAGATGCTACATCAGCTTTATGATTACAATTATAAGGTCATCACATGATCGCGATCAGTGTATATAATATAACCCTTATTATTATCCCATTCAATCACAAGCACAATTGTTTCCTACCTAACATACTAGATCTTTAGTTCAATCATGATCACAATCATTTAGTCTCAGTTCTATGAATCCTCATTTAACAAGTATTCCTATTTAGGGCCACTGTCAATGTTATTCCAAGTTTCTTTATACTCCTTGCAACATCTGTCCACGTTAATTTATGTCTTCCTCTTCTTCTCTTACGATCTTCAACACAAATTGAAGTACCTCTCATTATAAGAGTCTCCTCAAATCTGTGCTATATATCCATACCATCTTAATTGATTCTTCATCACTTTACCTTTAATTCATGCAACTTTTATAGCTCTTCCAATATATTCATTTTTTAATCTATCATCCTTAGTTTTATCATATAGCCATCGTTAACATTCTCATTTTTGCTATATTTAATTTATTCTTATATGATATCTTTATTGTTCAACCATGATATGTTATAGCGATGAATACCACATCGTATGAAGTGTACCACACCGGTAGCAAACTAAGACTTAGTGTTACATTCTACACTTAGTACATAGGATATATTGAGTCTCAGAATGCCGAACCAACCAGCATGCTGGGCATAATGACACGATTTTTCTATAAAAATTTTCTTTAAGTCTCCAAGTTATTCACCTATCACCTAATAATTCAAATACAACTTTCCACTTCATCTAGCCATCTTTAATTCTATTACATTTATTTTCTTTCATCTCTCCATTATTTTAGATAAAATATTCTAAATAACAAAATCATTCATTTTGTGGGATCTCTTGTCCTTCAATCTTAATTGATATTATATCTTCATTTTCATTCTCATCAGATCTTTGGTTCTCTTATGTCTAAGTTATATATTTTTGAGCTAAAGTTTAGATCTTGAGAGAAAGTTCCACATGATGGAAGCAACTTTTGTAGGATTAGATCCGTATTTGGATACTCTGAGACAGCCTTTCTAGAGGCATGACAAGAAAAATATCTACTCATTTAGAGCATGCAAGACATTTTCAGGTTTCTCATTTAAAGGGTTGAAGATAGAGTCTATACAAACAAAATTATCCTAAATGTTGCAGACTTGCAGCCATGCCAAGAGTTTCTAATTTGTTGTGATTTCATGCAATTCTGAATTAGTTAGATCAGGGCTAAGAATTCAACTAATGTTCTGTGGCATTCAGGTAGCTCATCAAGTATATGCAGGGGTTAGATTGTTCCCCAGATGGAAAAGTGAGTAATGAATTGTTAGCTCCAGTTATCCCCTTCTCTCCTCCTCTTCTTCATTCTTCATATCTTCTTGCGCTTTCAGCTCAAGCCTTGCATCCTTGCCCATTATGATTGCATCAATCTCAACTCAAATATTTCTATCAAGATCAGTCTAGAACATCTTTCCTCTTCAGTGCATCAAATCACCACAAGCAAATAAATTTGCTTCAGCTATCTGATTTAGCAGGAAATAATGAGTGCAGATGAATAAAATACTAACCTTGCAGGTTCACATCATTGCAAAAGTCAAATATTGTGGTTCTCGTTCATGTTGAAATGTTATTAGAATGTCATAAAGCTAAATATTTCCCTTGGTTGTGATCAAGGTGAAAATAGACTTAAGACACTGCAGGATTTCAATTCTCCACTACCAGCAGCTCAATTACATAAAAAATCCGTATGAAAAAGAATCTCTCTAACACCACCGTTCATCCAACAATCAATGCCTAACAACCACAAATTTCTTTCATAAAGTACAGGAAAATTCAAAATGCAAGCGAAAAATTTATATGTTTGATGACATAATGCAAAGAGAATAAAATGTGCTCCAAAATTTAATTTTCAGCATCAAACCATGAAAAAACCAGCATTAAGTTTCAGCTTTCCCACTCAGAACATAATCCCAAAAGAAGTCAATATTTTAAACAAATAGTGATGGAACTCCAAGCAAACGTATTAGTATTTTAAGCTAGAACCGGCATAAAAAAAAAAAAAATCCTCACAATTGTTACCAAAACCCAGACCTTGAGGCAATTCTTTCTTTCTTTCTTTCTTTTTAAAAAAGACTAGGGCACAGGGATTTTATCGTGGATCGAACTCACTTTGAATGAAAAAAAAAAAAAAAAAAACCGACCGAGGAACCTTTGATTACTAACCGCAAGTAATGACTCCACCGGACAACCGCTGGAGAACCTCGGCGGGCTTTGGGCGCGGCGGCGAAGGAAAGCAACGGAGAAGCCCCGCCATGAACTCCGAGGATAAGGCTGGACGCCGCGGCGCCAATAAGCGTGCCGTCACCTGAGTGGCCGCGATAAAATCCCCCAACCGGCTTAGCTGTCACGCCCGTAACGCATAATAAGAGCATTTAAATAATAAATAAATATATATATATATATATATATATATATATATATATATAGTCCTAACGGCATTTAACTATACCATTTTAAAATATTTTCTCCTCATTTCATGTACGCCTTTCATTTTTAAAGTATTTTATTTATATTCTTAAAATTAGATTTCGTTACAAAAGACACATGGCAAATATCAAGAGAAAAAAAAATTGAGATCAAAAGAGCATTTTTTATCATTTTTATCTTCGCCAGCAGGAGATGTATTGGAGACAGAGGTCAAGGCTTCAGTGGATCCGTGAGGGGGATCGTAATACTAGATTCTTCCATCAGGCTACCCTGAAGCGGCGTGCTGTTAATAGAATTCGGAGGCTTGTGGATATAGAGGGGCAAGGCCATGAGGATTATCAGTCTATTCGGGATCTGCTTCTTCATTTCTTTCAGTCTAGATGGGCAGACTCCTCTGGTAATGGTGATCCGGTTGTCAGAGTTCCTGACTCCAGGAGAGTCTCTTCTCAGGACAATGATAAGCTGTGTAGGCCGATCACTGCTGAGGAAATTCGGATGGCTCTGTGGGAGCTTGGACCGGAAAAGGCCCCTGGGCCAGATGGATTTCCCCCCCTTTTCTATCGCCACTACTGGGACATTGTTGGTCAGGAGGTGATTCAGGCTGTTCAAATTGTCTTCCATTCGAAGCAGATTCCCTTGGATTGGAATCGGACTTTTGTTACGCTTGTGCCTAAACGGTCCGATGCATCTCTCCCTCAGCACTTCAGACCTATCAGCCTCTGTACTACCCTGTATAAAATTTGTGCCCGCCTCTTGGTTGGTCGTCTTCGGCTTGTTATCCCCCGTATTATTTCTTTGGAGCAGGGGGCTTTTATTCGAGGGCGTTCTATTTCGGACAACGTCCTCATTGCTCAGGAATTCATGCATGATCTCCAAAGAGCTCCTGGGAAAAGATGTCTTATGGCTGTGAAACTTGATATGGAAAGAGCTTATGATAGAGTGAGCTGGGCCTTTCTGGAACGGTCTCTTCAGGAATTCGGATTTGCTGATCTCTTTATTGAGTGGATTATGGCTTGCATTCTAAGACCGTCCTTTTCTCTGCTTATCAATGGGAGCCCTACTGAGTTTTTCCACTCTTCGGTGGGTCTGAGACAGGGGTGCCCACTATCTCCTTTGTTATTTATTCTTGCTGCGGACGATCTTTCTCGTGCTCTCCATCAGGCTCAGCAGGATCGACGGATTGTCCCGTTCATGGCCGGGAGTGAGGGCCCTCTGATCTCTCACCTTCTTTTCGCCGATGACTGCATCCTTTTGGGGAAGGCCTCTATTGATAATGCTGCCTCTTTTCACTCTATTCTGCAGCGTTATTGTCAAGCTTCGGGCCAAAGAGTTAATTTTCTTAAATCATCTATCTGTTTTAGTCCGAAGACCCCCAGATCTATTAAGCAAGCTATTATTGAGCTATCTGGTATCACCTCTATGACGGACCGTCTTATGTATTTGGGGATCCCTATTACCGGTAGACGGGCCCGTTGTTCTGACTATGCTGAGATAGAGAGACGGATCCGCCAGCGTACTGATGGGTGGCCAGTTACTAGCCTTTCTATGATGGCCAGGGTCACCATCATTCGCTCTATCCTCTCTTCTATTCCAGTTTACCTCCTATCAATACTGTCATGCCGATCACCTGCCTGAGAAGGATTGATAGATGCTTCAGAGATTTCCTTTGGGCTTCGATGCAGGAGGGTCATGGTATTCACCTATTATCTTGGGATAGGGTTTGTATGCCTATCTATGAAGGTGGTTTGGGGATTCAGCCTTTGATTGCTAGAAGGGAAGCTCTTCTTGCTCGGCACGCTTCACGATTCCTCCTGGAGCCTCAGTGTTTATGGAGTACTGTGATGCATGCGAGATACGGAGACTGGGCTCCTGGCTCGACCATTATGGCGCCCCGGGGCTCTTCGTCCTTTTGGAAGCAGATCTGTACTCATAGCCAGGCCATCATGAACAACATTTCGTGGCTGATTGGTGATGGTTCTTTGATTGATGTTGTCAAGGATGCCTGGATTTCTGAGCTCCCTCTCATGCGTTGGCCCACCTATATTAGTATGGATGTCCCCCCCAATCTCCGGGTTAAGGATTTGATTTCCTTAAACCCCCTCTCCTGGCATATTCCTTCGGTGACCCGCTTGTTTGGAGCAGAGTTGTCTTCTCGGATTATCTCGCTTCCTCTCATGGCTGGCTGTGTTGCTGATTCCAGGGTTTGGCAGAGATCTTGCTTTCCCAAGGCCCCCATTAGAGATCTTCTGGATATGTTCAGGCCACAGGCGCAGTGTACGAAGGATGCTCGCTGGATCTGGAAGCTTCCTATTCTTCCCAGGGTTCAGCTCTTCATCTGGAAGCTTCTTTGGGACTGTCTTCCGACTTGCCTTCTCCTATCCCGGAGGGGTCTGTCTATCCAGCCGACTTGCCCTCTGTGCAGCCAGGCGGAGGAATCTCTGGACCATGCTATATTTATTGCCCCAGAGCGAGACGGATATGGGTTCTCATGGGTTACCCTAGGAGAGCTGATATTATGGCTGATTTGCGATCCTCTTTCTTTCAGGAGATCCGGTATGGCCCTCTGAATAAGCGTGGTCTTTGGTCTGCCACTGCTTATCACATATGGCTTTCGAGGAATCAGATCATCTTCACCAACGACAGATTCTCTTATCACAGAGTTGTGAGGCAGATCAGACTGTTGTCTTCGGACTGTGCCCGGGGCTCTAGTGCTGTTGATGTTGACCCTCTGGCCTCTGGGGCTCCCCTGCTGTCTTGACAGCGAACCGGTGTTCGGTTTTCTTCTCTTGGGAGCCCCACCTCCAGGGTATGTCAAAATCAATTTTGATGGGAGTGTTCGTTATAGAGCTGCTGGCTCTGCTTTTATCATTCGTGGGCATCAGGGCGATCTCTTAGCGGCGGGAGGCTTTGGTACCCTCGACTCATCTGTTCCTATGTCGGAGCTCATTGGTGCGTGGGGGGGTCTCTCGTATGCTATCAGAACTCTCAAGGCCCATAAGATTATGATTGAGGGGGATTCTATGACTGTCATCTCCTGGTTGTTGAGGGACAGCTGTTTGGATATTCCCTCAAATCCGATTTTGTTGGACTGCTGGTCCATGTTGAGGGAAATCCAGTCTGTTCAGATCCGCCATATCTTCCGTGAGGCCAATGCGGCGGCTGACTGGGTGGCTTCCTTTGTAGCTCAGCATGCGGGACCATGGACTTGGAGCCCTGCGGACCCCTGCCCGATCCTTCTCCAGCAGATTTTATATTCTGATGTATCTGGGTTGATTCATATGAGGAGTGTATGATCGCCCGTCTTGTAACAAAAAAAAAAAAAAAATAAACTATAGCGAAAAAAATCATATCTATGTTAAAGAGGTAATTAAAATTTTAGAATACGATAATATTTGTAAATTACAAACAAAAATTAAAGAAATCAAAAGGAACATTTTTTTTTTCAAAATCTTTTAATCCTGTACGGGAGAATCTGGATATAACTTTGTGCAAAAGGATTAGTTCAGGTGATCAAAGTTTAAAGTATAAAAAAGAAAGCTTAATTTATAGATTAAGGTTAGTTATAAGCAATTTAAAGAGTTGCTGCGTTGCTATTCCTCCCATTATATATGACTTGATTTCATGTGCAAATCAAACTAAAATTTTAATTTTAATTTTTTATATTTTTATTTTTATTAATAATTAAATAGGATTTAATTTTTTTTATTTGCCAATTTTCTTTCTCATATTAAATCTGGCCTTTTTACAAAATCACATTTTTTTTAATAATTCTACTTTTATAGTTTTAAAAATAAATAAATATGAATTTTTTTTAAATCAACTCTTTATTACTATAAGCCATTGCATAATTATTGTATGCCAACATAGACCTATTAACCTTCTAATCCCCAAAAACATTGCTTTAATGAATATAATATATATATACACATGTTGGTACCAATAATATTTATTAATTACATAATAATTTTTCATCATATTAAATGAAAAGTTAACGAAAGATCATATTTATTTATTTTAAAAATTATTAAATATTTTTTTATAAAATTAAGAGGAGCATAAATTATAAGATATTTTTAATAAAATTACAAGAAACATATAATTTCAATAAAATTATAAAAAATATAATTTCAAACTTATATATATATATATAAGCCGTGAGGAGGTGTGCTGTCATACCATTGTGTCGTAACTTATATTTTTTTATATTTTCTTTAAATTAATGAATTCTTTCATGTAATTGTTTGCGTAATTTTATCGTTATAAATAATTTATTTTAGCCATAATTTGATTCATCACATCGTAAATATCATCTCAAAAATAAGAAACATAGCAAGATTGTTCACTTTTAAATTATCTATAAAAATTTAAATACATATAATATATTTGTAACTTGTAACGGAGAATTTCTACTAAGAACTCTTTCAATGAAAAAAAAAAGATGGATATTTAATTAGTCGCTCAACCAACAAGAAATTTAAGTGTGCCTTGATTAAAAAATGTTAATAATAGTAATTGGCGTTGTTGTTTTCGTTTTGTCAATGATTTATGACGGAGTTGTGACAGTAATCGAGAAAACGATGATCCTGCCGCTGTAGCATTAAGGTTTTTTAACTAGGGTTTACAAGTAAAACAAGGGGGCAATAAAGAGGACGAAAGAAAGAGGGGAAAAAAAAAAAAAAAATCCCAAAACCTCCAAAACCCTCACCGCTAGCTCTCATTTCTTCACCGATTTCCCTCTTCCCGAATTCCGTACTCCAATGGCTGTCTCTCTTTCGCTTCAGCTATCGAATCCAACCTACTTGGCCTCTCCTTCTTCTCTCGGACTTGCGCTGTCCCAGCGTGGGCTCGCTCCAGCAGGCCGGAGGAGGTCCTCCCGGCTTCGAGGGTGCTTCACCGTGCGTTGCGCTTACTCCTTGCCCCAGTGGACTCGGCCAAGATTAAGGTGGTCGGCGTCGGAGGGGGCGGGAACAATGCCATCAATCGCATGATTGGAAGTGGACTGCAGGTCTGCCTTCTCAAACAGAGCTCTTTTTTCGCCTTTTTTCTGCGTTGTTCTCTTTCAAGATGCGATTTTGCTTGAGTTTTTCTTTTTTCCTTTTCTTCCTTTTGATGCTCCACGGCGTTGTTCTTTTCTTTTCTTTGTCTCTGTGATATTCTTCCCTTCGAAAGGGGAATTTAATTTTGTTATCTTGTGCATTATAATGTTTTATTCAAATAATAGAAGCTGAAATGCGGTTTTGTTCAGGTTTGTGGGAGGTTTTTTTTCTTTTTCTTTTTTCCGTGCTGTAGTTGCCTTAAAAACGAAGGATTTGAATCGTATTTATGCGTATAGCATTGTTTACTATTGTGCTTTGAATTGGTGCATTCATGTTATTATGAAGCAATAATATTGTATGTCTGAGATGAACTGTATAATACATTATTAAATAAACGAAGTTATCAGTGCTGATTCAGTCATATATGGTGCTACTGAAAAATTGGGTCAAGTTTCAATTTTTAGTTGAGTTCAAAGTAGGTTATGATGAAGACCAGGGAATTAACTTGTAAGATTGTGTTTTATGATGTATATAATCTAATTTTGCACACCAATGTTTCCATGAAGCAATGACAATTGAAGCTGAAATTCAAATACAATGCATCAAATAATAGAGGACACCATAAATGTCCATTAAATCGCAATTGATGCAATCAGTAAGTAGGTTTTGTATGTCATGTATGAAATCGAAGCAGGCATGCCTTGATTTATTGTAACAGATAATCTAACCAATCCATGGGATCCACTGCCTCTACTAGTTCGATACCTTTAGAATCACTACCAGTTTGGTTTCCATCCCAAAATTTGATCCTGGAATTGGTAACTATCTTTGATTTGTTTCTTTTTAAGGCCAAGGGGATTTAGGGATTGAAATCAGCATCTCAGTTTCTTGACTTTTTTCCCAAGATGTTCTGTGTTTAAATTTCTAAAAAGTGTGCAGAACTGGAATATATGTTGGAACTAGGTGCTTGCGTGCCATGCTGTTGTTTGGTCATAATTGGGATGAAGAATTGTAGTGGGGGATGTTGTTTTTCGAATAAGGTTCTGCTGCTTGTGTTTTACATTCTTTATTTGCTCTGGTATATTAGCCTTTTCTTTTCTAAATTTCTTCCTTTCTATTGGTTATAAAGTGACAAAATTCAAGTGCCTATAATCCCTCAACTACCAGTTTGGCTTGTATACATTTCTTTTTGTCTTTTCTTCATTCTAAAGAAAAATGTGGTCATCAGTCTAATCAAATAACATTGTTATTCATCTCTAATCCCTAACCTTCACATGTCTGAAAATATTAGTGGCACAAATAAATGCCTGCTTTAGCCATTCTCTTTTGATATGGAAGTTGGTTACTTATGCAATTTTGATTATTGTGTTTCAGCACACAACCCCCTCCGTGTGTTTATTCTTCGATCTCCTCTTGGATCAATATTAGCAACTGCTTGTCAATCCAAATATGTTGATTGATAGGATAATTTGATTTAGTTGACAAGTAGATGTGTCAGTCACTTCTATGATTAATTATTGTATTGGGCAGAATTCTTGCTAGTAATAGCTATGCTATATATGGGCAGTTTCTTCATTTGTTCTTACCTATTGCCTTCTACGGCATTATTGTGGATTGATTGATATTAATAGGCCATTTTGTTTTCTTGTTTTCAAATCTTTGTAAACATCCTATTCTGAATTACATTCATTTGTACATATGTACATTCATAATCTTTATTATATTTTAGGTTGTGCACCTATTTTTGAACTTTTCTAGTTTAATAATGAGTTTGACTTGGCTCTACTTGATTGGATTTTCATTCAAATTTGATCAGGTTTAGATTGATGATTTGAGCAACTAGATGTGATCTATTATCTTTAAAATCTTTAAAAACAAAAATCATGTGATTTGGAGATTCTTAACTCATGCATCAAGGAGCAAATAAATGTGCATTATTTTGTGTTATCTAAACTATCCAACTTTTTAACTATTTTATGGATGAGCTAAAGGTCTCCAAATCACATGATTTTAGTGTTTAAGCATGTTAGAGATAGTATATCATATCTAATAGCTCGGATCATTAATGTGGACCCTCATCATCCAATCTAAATTTGATCAGATTTTAGGTGGAGATCCATTCAAATGAAGTAGTTGGGAAAAGGCTTAGATGAGTTGAGTTGAGTTAAGTTGTATCCATTCAAATGTAGTCAAGTTAAACTATGATACCCTTATTATTATTGCAAAAGACAGGTTTTCTTTCAATGCTTAAGAATCTTGTGTCACATCAGTTCTGTTTATAACCTGTTATGTGGGTTTAGCTAATTCAAATCTTCTCTTTGTCTACAATTGTACTTGTCATTCCAGCTGTTGCATCCTCCTGGTTTTGAGCAACTATTACTGAACCAGACATGATGATGACCACGTAAAGTTTGTTTGCTTTATTGATAATTAGCAATTGATATGTTGCTTTTTCATATAATTTATATTTTTAAACAACACATATTTGAAAATTACTTTCCAATTTACCATTACATATTGTTTAAAACTATGTGTTGTATGCACTATTTTAAGTATAATATAGCCTACTGGATAGGGCCAACTATGGATTTTTTTTTTTTTTAAAGGTCTTTCTTTTCACAGCAGAGCCAATATATCTCAATTTTCTATCATAATTGTTTGATTATATATGCCTTTCCTTCAACAGTTATGACATCATTTGGTATAATGTTGTTGTGATTCTTGATACTTCTATTCATTTATCTAATTCTAGGTATGACAATTGTTTTTTGCTTAGTCATAGAATGCTCATATCAATTTTTTATGCAATGTTAGGGAGTTGAATTTTATGCAATAAACACCGATGCCCAGGCTCTATTAAATTCACAGACAAAGAATCCTCTACAAATTGGAGAGCTTCTGACTCGTGGTTTAGGTCAGGCACTCTCTACCCTCTTTTCAAATCAAAGAAGTGATTGCACCTACCATTTTCATATATGCTGCAGTATGAATTATGATCAGTAAATGTGTTGTGTGGGATTTAAATTTTTACCATTCTCATTTAATAATATATTTACATGTTATAATCCTTATCCAAAACATAGTACTAATCCATCCACTGTTCTCTATCAGACACCAGCCTGCATTAACTGGCTAACAAAGTGGACCTATTACTTATATTGAAAAAAAAAACCCAATATTTCTCTAATTAATAGAAGTTGTACATTTTTTATTAGTATCATACTATTGCTAGATTTGTTTTTCTCAAAAGTGCAGGTACTGGTGGAAATCCTCT
This sequence comes from Calamus simplicifolius, assembly GCA_900491605.1. Taxonomy (NCBI): domain Eukaryota; kingdom Viridiplantae; phylum Streptophyta; class Magnoliopsida; order Arecales; family Arecaceae; genus Calamus; species Calamus simplicifolius. The sequence continues at coordinate 309,726 of UESW01004242.1, forward strand.
TCTAGGAGAGCAAGCTGCTGAGGAATCTAAAGAAGCTATTGCCAATGCTCTCAAGGACTCAGACCTTGTTTTCATAACAGCTGGTATGGGTGGAGGAACAGGATCTGGTGCTGCTCCAGTAATTGCCCAGATATCAAAGGAAGCTGGTTATCTGACTGTTGGTGTGGTCACTTATCCATTCAGCTTTGAAGGCCGGAAGCGTTCTTTACAGGCAAGTCTCAAAATGTTCTTTTCAACCTCATACACATTGTGCGCCTCTTGTGAACAGTTCCTTGGATCTAGGATTTTTTTATTTATCTTCGTCATTTTTTGGAGGGAGGTTGTGTATCTTTTGTCTTTTCTGAGCATCACTAGACTGCACTTTTCACCTGATTCCCTGCTGTGAAACGATATGTGCATTTGTGCTAGTGTGATATCAAGAAATTGACCGAATGATTTCTACTAAAGCTGTGGTACAGGATTAGATGCCCATCTATATTAGGTTTTGATGCAAGCAAAAAGCATCCTGTGTCCTGAACAATTTGCTGAAAGGTGAGTATACTGAGGAATATCTTGAAGAATTTAAATAAAAGACCTGTTTCATCAGCAAGCCCTCTGCACTGGTATTGTGCATTATTTTAGTTCATGGAGAGCAGAATCTGCCTTTAGATGATTGATTGCAGAGTTTTTATATCCCTTGCAGGCCCCTTCGGTTGAATCTTACACCATGGATGTGTTAAGATGGGATATGCTTGAATGCAATGTCAAGATAAAATTTTGGTTGAACAGCACGTTCTAACTACGTAATATTTTGTGCAAAAAATTTCTGTTCTATTTCCCCATATAAAACTTCTATTGTACTAATTTAGGCATCTTATAGTAGATGTGCTTTTATGAGTTACGGATTAACTTATTGTAAGGAATACCACTCTACATTGAACCCTGCTGTTATGACATATAGACCTGAAGTAGCTCTCCTCTAAACCTCTTCTTGACATTCTTGTCTTTGATGAGTATCAAAAGCTTTAATTTGTGCTTTCTCCATTTGCAGGCATTGGAGGCTATTGAGAAGTTACAAAAGAGTGTTGATACTCTTATAGTAATTCCGAATGATCGGTTGTTGGATGTTGTTGATGAACATACACCTCTTCAGGATGCTTTTCTTCTTGCTGATGATGTTTATGCCAAGGGGTGCAAGGGATATCTGACATCATATCGGTGAGTGGTTTTTGACAGCAACCTTTGGATGGGGGAGGGGACTTTTTATTGAGCAGTGACAGCACAATGGTTGTACTACCATTTAGTTTGGAAATTATTTTTGAAAATTTGCAGATTCCAGGGCTTGTAAATGTTGATTTTGCTGATGTGAAAGCTGTCATGAAGAACTCTGGAACTGCCATGCTTGGTGTTGGTGTTTCTTCTAGTAAAAACCGGGCACAAGAAGCTGCTGAACAAGCAACTCTTGCTCCTCTGATTGGATCATCTATTGAATCTGCTACTGGGGTTGTATACATATAACTGGGGGAAAAGATATAACCTTGCAAGAAGTAAACAGAGTGTCCCAGGTGCTTCATATTTCACTTTGCCTACGCATGAACCTTTCTTCTTAGCGTGTACACAAGTTGATAGATTTATCTCTCATGATTCCCAGCATTTTGAGTACTTCCTATATATGATACTGAAAACCAGATTATGCCCGTATTTTGCATGCATTGACCAACTCTAAAAACAAGGTCCTGTTTCACGTATATTTAAGCAATAATGCTCTATATTTCAATGACTCCACTTATTTTCTTTGTATGCTAATGATCAGGCTTCCAATTATGAAAACTTTAAATTTGATTTTTTTCCCCTTTTACATGATTATGCAGAACAGGCGCATACATACATGAATGCAATGATACATCTTTATATTGCATATATGTACAGGTATAAGAATACATTAGTGCATCCATATTAAGACATTAATGCATGCACTTACTTACATAGGTGCTAGAACTTTTCTCTGAAGTTCTATGATATCATGCTATATCTCTCAGTCTTGCCATGGTATCTTGTCGGTGGAATCCAAATGAGTCTTTCAAACATCTCATGTTTGCATAGTTTTTGCAGGTTGTAACTAGCCTGGCAGATCCTTCTGCAAATATAATATTTGGTGCCGTTGTTGACGACCGCTACACTGGTGAAATCCATGTGACGATAATTGCTACAGGCTTCTCTCAGTCTTTTCAGAAAACCTTCTTGATGGACCCAAAGGCAGCAAAAATTGTTGATGCTCGAGAGAACAAGGGTGGGGCTCTCCCCCGTGATACTGCTGCTACCAACCCTTCACCAGTGTATCCAATGACACGGAAGCTATTCTTCTGAGTATTTATCCATCTCTTTGACAACTTCCATTGTGCTGCAGTAGGCAATTAACATGGTTGCCCTCCAATCCATGTATACGGCTTTTCTCATTTGTTATGTTTTCAAGTGTATGTTTTTTTTTTTTTTTTCCCTCTCTCACGCTTGAAACACAAGGAAAAAAATATTTTGGTCCCATGATCTTTTTGACACCTCTCTCTCTATTTTTAAACAATTTTAATGTAATTAGTTCATATCAGACTAACTGGAGCTGAATGATGTGCTGAACGTTTGATTGATGCTACTACTGGAGTACTTTCGTGGCAATTTTCAGTGCAAGTATTTGATTCTTCTTATTTGATCGTAATTGGTGGATGGTTGCAGGAATACCATGGTTGTGAGATCCTACTTGTTTGTAGACATTGTTGCATTTGGGTAGGTGGTAGAAGTTGGCCATGTAATATCCTTTGCAGAATGGAGGTCTTAGGATCCCATCCTTGATGATGCTTTGATGGCCAAACACAACACTACCGGATTACTTCTGGTGTGTATTTGGTAAGGCCTAGTGTATTAGATTGGTCGGGTTGAACCATTTTAAGGAAGGAAGATCTTCTTGCTCTTGGATGGTGTATCCAGTACCTCGGGATGCGGTCTGTTGAACTTTGTTCAGGAGGGTGGTCTCGGAATCCCATCCCTGCCCTGTTGGCACGACATGAAGCTTCGTGAAAAAAATTGCCACCGGATTTCTTCTATGATCGGACAACTCTTTGTGCACTTTGATGAGTGCAAGTGTTAAAAAGGAAGCTTTGATATCATATATTGTAACGAGTGCAGCAAGGGAAGAGGGAAGAAGAAGAAATGTTAACGGAAAAGAATAAGGAGAGAATCAGAGAGATATATACTAGGGATTTAGTAGTTTGATCCTGTTAGCCTATATTCATCTAGTAAAGATAAAAAGAATTTTATTATAAAAACAACTAAAAATTGCAATTATAATTTCTTGTTAGAGTCTCACATACAAACCTTCATGCAACATAATTGTTTTTTTGATCTCTCGATAATACTTTGAGTTATCCTGACAATCAAAATTATATGTGCTTGTATAAAAGAGAGATTTACATTATCATCCACAGATTAGGACTCATGTTTTCTTTATATATGAAAACATCTACGGCATCTAATATGGACTAAGAGTCACATTCTTCCTCTCTCTCTCTCTCTCTCTCTCTCTTTCTCTATATATATATATATATATGAGGTTTATTAAGTCAATCCTTCTAGAAATTCATCATCATCTTTGCCACTATGCTCAATGGGTATCAATCACTTCAAACTCTAACCAAGTCCAAGCAATGCTTATACTTGTCTCCTAAAATTTGCTTATTCTTCTTAGGCAACTTCACAAACTTTCAGGCTTGCTTCTTTGCAAGAGAATCCATCTTTTTTATTCATAACTACTACCCTTATGTGGACTCCTTGCTCTTCACCACTTGTTTATATCTAAGAGGCTTATTCTCATACTCTTAGATATGGCAAGCGCATACACACAGCCTACTCTGCCTTTTCTCATGACCGATAGCTATACTATAGGACTATATAAAGATACTCTTATATTTTATATAGTTTTCTTATATTGTACCTTTACCTTAGGTTGAAATGGCAAGTCCCGTGTGTCTCTCTTTCTAAAGCTTTTTTCTCAAACTTCACTTTTTTACTAACATTGCAATCCTCGGTCCACCTTTCTATAGTTCTTCACTTTTGATTGAACCATCAAAAGTAATATCTTTGCTAAGCTTGGGTGATCGTAGATCCTCTACACTTCATAGTTTATAATTCATCATTTTGAGGAATTCCTCAACTATTACACTAGAGTGAAGGGTTACAGACTGTAGTGTATAGAAAATCTGATGACACTCAAGTTTATAATTAGTAAAGATATCACTTTTAATGAGTCTACTATATTAAATTAGAAGGGAAGAACTATTGAAAGTTAAATTGAGGACCATAGTATCAATAAAAAAGTAAGCTTGAAAAAAAAAGCTTTCGAACAGAGTTGCCAGCTCAACCTAAGATGAAGGTATAATATGAAAAAAACTACACAAACTGTAGGAGCATCTCTATAACAATCCTATAGCATAGCTGCTAATTATGAGAGAGACAGAGTAGGATGCCTATACGATATGTAGTCATAGTTACTTATACATTTGCTATAACTAAAAGTGTGAAGAATGAGTCTATCGGGGTATAAGAAAGTGACGAAGAACAAGGAGTTTGTAGGAAGAGTAATGGTTATGAATAAAGAGATTTATTCTCTTGCAAGGAAACAAACCTGAAAGCTTCTGAAGTTTTCTAAGCAGAATAAATAAATTTTAGAAGATAAGTTCAAGCATTGCTTGGTCTTGATTAGAGTTTGAAGAGATTGATGCCCATCGAAGCATGGCAATAAGATGATGAAGAAGTTGTAGAAAGATTGGCTTGCTAAATCTCAAACTAAGATAGATATTGTTAGAGTTTATCTCAAGGTTAATAATTTCAAATGTACATGTTATATACGTGAAGAAAAAAGAGTCCTACTTCATATTGGACATTGTTAATATTTCATATATAAGGAAAACATGTTCATCTTGAGCTTGTTAATCTTAAGACAAAAGCATACAAATTATATAAAAATCTAAAAGTTTGTCATTTTAATTATAGGTCATAAAATGATATTTTTCATACTTTTTAGAAGTTTTTTAATATCAATTTCTTTAATAAATTATTAATAATTTTTTGTCTGACTTTTATTTTAAAATTTGAATGATTCAAAATGCTTTAGAAAGATAACTCAATGCTAGATACTGTGGAAGAAGCTTTACAAGAAAATTTTAGCTATATTGATATTGTTGAAACTTCTTTTTAGACTAATATAAATTAGATTCTCTTCTCAAACATAGCTAGAGATGAACTTCAAAATACGTACTTTTTTTAGTTCCGATAATCCTTGTTTACATAGGTTGCTTAGATATGACTTTTTAGTTGGAATCCAAATTTCATAATTGAGCAATAGGTACGAAGACCCTTAAATTTATCATATCATGCTCTTCCACCATCATTCTGAAGGAAAGTAACATTATTCTAGAAGGAAACTTAGAAGTAGTGATCAGCGAGATATCAAATTTGGTAGCCCAAATTGATGGTGTTCATCTACTATTGACTGACATCTGGAGGGCCATTTCCACATCTACTTCCTTTGAGGTCATTCATGTCGGACTAAATAGTTTCCCATGCTGCTATCCATGCAAGGCCATTGCTCCCTCCGGGCTCTACATCCTCTGCTCCTGTCCAACCTTCATGGTATTCTGTTCTCGGATTCCTATGGTTGTATCTATAATATGGCTATTTAATATTGCTGCATTACCAACAGAGGGGGAAGATCTAGCTATTAAAACAATCAGTTGGATTCCTTACCAATATTTGGTGGTCAGAATGATCATTTACCTCAACCAAGCAGTGGTTGGTCTAAGCATCACATAGCTGCTGATTTATTTATTGGAGTTCTTGTTGTGGAGCTCTTCGATTTCCATATTAACGCAGTTGTGGTGCTATGAAGTCCTAAAGATAAAGCAGCGCCTAGGCCTGCCATAGGGTAACTTCCAGTATTAATCACCGCACAGTAAGGAGGTAGAAGATTTCAACCTTCGCGGAGACAAATCTAGACCACAACGAGCACCGGTTAGGTCTGGTTGCAATGAGTTTGGATCTTTGGGAGCATCCTCAAATAGGAATTTTACTAGTTTAAGATAAGTTACTGCTAAAATCTAAATCCCAAAATCTTTCTCAGCTAAGAACCAAGAAAAATATAGCACTGTTACTTTTTAAAAAAATTAAAACAAAAATCCGGTTTTCATTTTTTTTTTCACATTTCTGAAAAAAATATTAGTGGTAGCAATTTTTTATTTTTCTACAATTCTAACAATAGAGACATGTTTGATACCTCTTATTGCTATTATTATTATTATTTACAACAGGAGATTTTTTAAAATATTGCTTTTTAAAAAGCTATTTCAATTTCCAAAAAATCAATTTTAAAAAATAAAAGAAAAAAAATCACTTCCACTTTTTATAAATAAACAAATTATTCTTATATTTTTGTTTTAAAAATAAAAAAAATAGGAAACAAAAGTGATACAATTACTGATATATAAAGGAGCTAAACAGCACTTCAGATTTGATGACCTGGCGGCAAAAGGGAGAAACGTTCGTCATTTCCAGAGACAAATCCAGTCCAAATATTGATGACCCAGAAAAACGGAAGTTACTCCAATACCCCCTCTGAAAGAAACCACATGCACTCAGTAGACCAGGAAGGAGTGAACATAATTAGCAAACTGACTACAGGCAGCATGGTATATCAGCAATCCAATGCACATTGGTATTTGTATGCTTGCTGACTCTAAATAAACAATTCCTCATGTACCATTGGCCTAATATAAACACACTGAATTTGCCAAATGATACAACTAGGATACAAAGAGTACTTAATAAACAGCAGGAACGCCTTACAGGCTGAGACGTATTTTTCGCATCAAGGCACATAAAACCTGGATGCTGTTTCCTCATTACAGTTCTTATGCTGTCAGCTACTAAGAAACCTTATCAAACTGTGGATTACAGAAAGAAAGACATTTCTACTGGCTGAATGAATGAGAATATGCCTTCGCCAAATAACTCAAACAGAGAAGCCAATAGATGCCCTGCATCCAAGTCCTCCTTCCAAGCTTGGGCCAAGACAGCAGATGGTGTTGGAGCTTTGCTGCTGGTTCTCTCCTTTCTGCTTCCACCAGAGATGCTCTCATTGGATAACTGCCCTGCGGACAAGATGGCCTCATGCCAGACTCGCTTGGAGTTGGAAACCCATCTGCTGTCACTTGCATGCTGGTCGTCATGGGAATGGGGGGGATTGAACTTGCCGTGCCATCAGCTGCAAGTTTTTTGAGAGATGGCTGCTGCAACAAGCGACTGGTACTTGACTTGCGTTTATCTGAATATATATAGGGCCAAGCATTCATATGGTTAATAACTTGTAATACAGAGAAGAATATACTTCCAGAGTTTATAAAACAAAAACTGACTGGATTTTGCATTATGACCTAAGAGGCAAAGTTAATTTCTCTGAGTTCCAAACTAAACTATCCAGAATCGGTCAGGTTCAGCTAGTCATTGTTCAATGTGTTTGTTGGTCTATGCCTTTGGAAAGGCAACATTAGGGAATCGAAAAGTTGCAAAACTCATCAGGCCATAGTTGCTTAAATCAGAGTGTCATCCTCCAATTTTATTGGCCCACAGTGAGACACAAAAATATGCTTTTAAATGATGGGAACAGAAACAAAAGCCCAGACCAAGAACACATTTATTTTCCAGATTTAAGCAACTTGTAAATTCAGAGGAAGTCATCATCATCCTCTTGGACTAGCTAGTTCCCAAAATGATATGTAATTTCATTAAATGCAACACTCACCTAGTTCATTAAATTTTATATCACCCAAATTAAGACCCTAGATAAGAGAGTGTTTGCTAATAAATGGTAACACATATTTATGCTACAAATATCTTAATTTAAAAGCTTTACATGTACTTGCCAATATTCCTATCTATAGTGTAGTGGTGGTGTAGAGCAATAGGGAGATCAGTCTTTTCAGATGCATGCACTGCACTCCAAATTCTTTATTTTTTAAAAGCTTTTGTTCCATCTCACATAACTGAAACAGAATAGCCGATTTATATTCCATGAAAGCAGGTGCAAATTGTATATCACCATTATAGCATTAAAATAGTTCAAAACACTTAAAAATCATTTGATATTTACCTTAAGTTCAAGATCTAGTTGAACTAGGTAACAGCATTAACCTAGCTTCCCTAATAATTGTTTACACCTTATAGTTATTTGTCTGGTCTTAGCCCCTTACTCTTTACAGCCAATGCTGTTTTTGTTACTACATTCTCTTTGGGGCTTGCCTAAGTCTCTCTCTAGCACATTCGCATCAAACAATTCCTAGAAATAAACTTTTTGCCAAATATATGCCACCAAATTTATGCCACCTACTTCAGTCACGTACTTTTCAGGAAATATTCAGTCAGCTGCTTAAAACAAGAGCTAGAAAGATCAGCATGAAGTGATTACAACGCATCTAAACTGCCTGCCTGAGTGAACAATTCAGTAATGATAATATGGTGACTGGAATCCCAATCTAATAACTAGTACAAAGCAATCTTACTTGGTATTTTAGTTACAACTCTTCTGTTACTTCCCCAAAATTGACTTGCTGGTGGATGCAGCAAAGATGGGAACAGCTTGACCCGATCATACAGACATTTACCAGCAGCGCACTGAAAAACGCATTCCAGAAGAAGCATTATCAGATCTAGATCTGCAGGATTTTGACACGAATCTATTACAAGAGAGAATTATAAGTTAATGAAGCAGACCAGTAAGGCACCGTAAACACGCCAAGCTTCTTTCCTCTTCATCTCATTCTTCTGCTTCTCTAGTTGCATCTCTGGCTCTAAAAGTTGCATATATGTCTCCAGCTGTGGTAGAATGAGAACACGGACCTAGCAGGTTGAAATGCAAAAAGTAATTAGATAATGAAGATAGAACCATGCCACAAGAAAGTTGAACAGAAACTACCACACTAGTTCCCAATGCAGCAAGCCCTTGAATGGCACCATAGTGTTGTGTCATTGCTTTAGATGGATCCAGAAAAGCATTGAGAAGAGTTTTAGTCAACCGATATTGAAGATTGTGATACACGTGACCAAATCTGCAGAACATTTTGTGGACTAAATCAAACTTAGAGCTTAAAGAGATGAAAAATGGAGGTTCTCAATACCCAGAAATTGTAATTCATCATGACCTGACAGTTTAAATATAAAGTCAAAGAATGATAGAAGCCTAGCATGGCACCAAAAGTTTCAGCTATTTAACAGTCGCTGAAGCTGCTACTTAATAGTACAGGGGATGTTTAATCTAGCATCATATAACATTAATAATTAGAACTGCAGCTTCCTGGCAGGACTTGATGTAAACATATAGAAAATTATGCACATTTGTGACTCTTCAGTTTGAGTTGTCGAGTTATCCTTGATTCAAGATGAAGGGGGAAAAAAAAGCAGTTGAGTCATGCAGGAAAACTTTAATGAGTCTACCATCTTGTGTAACATCATAAAACTGCAGCAGAGGGTCCGCCAACATCCATTCCCAGCAAGCATAACAATCCAGAGGGGAGTTTGAATGGCCATGCTAGAAAGATTTCTGGTTTCTTTGGAGGTATAAACCCAGCATTCAGTGGTTAGCATAAGAATTCTTTTTGTCTTCCAATGACATCAATAACTCAATTGTTCAAGGCTGGTCACGGAATAGGTTTAAGTTTATAAAGACATCTACCCTCCCAATATCTTTCAGCAAAAATGGAATCACAACCTCGATCTACCAGCAAAATATGAATGAGAATGCATGATAGATATTCATCTTGGATCCAGCCACAGCAGCAGTCATCAGAATCAGTTAGTAGCAAGAACAAGTTGATCATCTCATTCATGTCCCTTGCCCATGCCATCTTAGGAGTCTACTCTTAAGACATCAGTTTTTGACCTTAATAGTTCATTATGAAAGCCAAGAGGACCAACTAGTGTAGGCTGTGAGAAAAAGGAGGCCGAAAGCAACAAAAAGAGGAACAGCTTACAATGCAAAATATGATCACAGATTTGAAGGGTCCTCCATCTCAAAAGAGCAATATTATAGAAGTATATAAATCAAGTAAATATACAGACGAGCCAATACAACAATAAATATCCCCAGGCAATGCATGCCCCCGCTATATAGTATTCCAAAACCATCTAAAACGGTTTCCTTTTAATATAAAAAACCTGTGTAGCCCAAGAGACTTAAGAAATCAGTGCATCTGAATTACTCAGACCTGTGCCCAAAGAATAAAAGAATTCCTAGTCCTAGTGTGAGTCATCAATGACTAGCTTTCAGAATGAATTTCAGTTGAAAGCTTAATGCTTTGATTTGAAGATACATAAAATCACTCATCAAGGAGATCAGTTTCTTACTTTAGGCAGAACCAACACAAAGGACCAGAAACTTCTCCCACATACTGATGACCATGACAGAAAACTCATCTCAAGCATATATAAGAAATCTTCCTCTACAACTGGGTCCCAAAGTAGGATCCATGATGAGAAGCAATGATGAAGTTTGCACAGCTAGTAGCATTCTCACCTTCTGCACACTGAAGCAACTAAATTTGCAGCGAAGTCTCTTAGTTCCCAGTGGTTATCCGCAATCCTATGCCCCAACTTTTTGGCAACAATGCATGTTATCATTGATGGCATCAACTGATGCAACTGAAGAAAATAAATGATGCTAATTAGACAAACATCAAGATAACAAATGAAAAATATGATGTTTCTGACAGCAAAATGTACTGAATTGATCAGCTGAATTGGATCATGCAAGAAGAAATATCTCAGTAATGAGTGATGGCATAATGTTTTGTGCAGCATGATGTATTGAAATGGAAAGTGGACTCAGACAAACATCAGATCTCTTCCTTTCTTTTCTGAAGAAAAGGTATCAAAAATAGTGTGTGATATTAAATTAAATAAATGAAACACCATGATGAATAATGAAATAAGCAATCATACATGTCTCTCTCAGTGCATGTGCGCGCGCATGTCAAAAAGCAATCATAGAAACACATGCATCTAAAGTCAAGGTTTTAAAATGCAAGAGACAGCCATTTAGGCTTTTCCACAGAATGGGACACACCACTATTCCACAGAATGAAGGGTGTCTCAAGTCGTGCCAATTATAACATGAGGATGATGGAAAGATGATCTCATCCTGATACTTGGGACGGCAACCCATCCTAGCATCTCATAGAATGTCCCACTAGGATTTGAAACTATGTATAAAGTTAACAGCATAGTTTTCATACTAAAGAACTTACATAAGGCTCTATATGAATGTGTGGATTTCGGAGAAGGCTTTGGACAACACGCATCAGAGCGAACAAAAGCGGAAGATCATTTAAACTCCGGGTAACCTGCAAGTGGAAAAAAAAGTATATTAATACAGACAAGATCGAAATCAGTTGTTATATTCAACTGAACAAGAGATCAAAAAACTTACCTCATCTGCAATGAAGTATGAGAAATATGGAACTAGTGGATGAAGCCCTGAATCTGTGGCTAAACTCTCTAAAGCTTCTTTAAAAAGGACTGAATCTGACTTACTTACAATAAGCTCTGTGATTTTATCAAAGTAAAGCTGCAAAGTCAAGAGAGAATAAATACTTTTATCAGAAACAAACTTTCAGAAGAGCTGTATAACCACTGAATGATTAATCTGACCAAAACATCAAGCCACTAGACTTGGGAATATCACCTGAAGTTCTCTAGATAATACATGTTTAACAGGAAGTTTAATATCAACAGGAAGTCCATCTTCTTTGCTGTGCTCAGATCTTTTGCTCTCAGATGGGGCTATGATTGCTGGAAAAAAGGGAAAATATAAAAAAATCAATATGCAGGTAACAATTAGCATAGATAACCAACAAAATCAACAACATCGAACCAAGAACTGGTGAATCAGGAAGAGAACAATAGACAGATATAAGAAGGCAACAGAAATGGACAAAGGATTATTCACTTTTGTCCTAGCAAATACTTTTTGAAACTTTCAGAATATTAGGACTTAGATATTGGAATTATAATGAAGGTTTACAATGAAGAAGAAATTCTTGAGATAATAATATAATGCATAGTTATAGCCATAAATTCCCAATTGCAGAAAATAGTAACTTCTAACATTATTTTAAAACGAAGCAATCAGTTAATTAAAAACATACACAATAACGATCTGCTTCAAAATCCATTTCTTTTTAGTTAAAAGATTGATTTAGAAGAAAGAAAGACAACTTTAGGACAGTAAAAAAAGATTACATGGCAATGAGATGACTTCAGGCAGGGATTCATCACAGCCTCAACTCAACTCAATTCAACTCAACTCATCTAAGCCTTTTCCCAACTACATGGGGTCGGCCACATGAATCTGCTTCATCCACTCTGCTCTATTCAGGACTAAGTCGACATTCAAATTACAAGTAGTTATATATTTTTTAATTATTTTTGTCCATATTAGTTTAAGTCTACCTCTACCTCTATCCTTACCATGGATTGGTAAAAAATTACTATTTCTAACTGAAGCATCTAAAGGTCTTCGTTGTATATGTCCAAATCACCGTAATCGATTTTCTTTCATTTTATCTTCAATTGGGGCTACTCCTATCATTTCTCTTATATGTTTATTTCTAATTCTATCTTTTAAAGTTTTACCACATATCCATCTTAGCATACGCATTTCTGTTACACTTAATTTATTCATATGTTATTTCAGTATTGCCCAACACTCTATTCCATATAGCATAGCTGGCCTAATAGCGATTTTATAGATTTTTTCTTTCAATTTTAATGAGATGTGCCGATCATACAATACTCCCGAAGCACTCCTCCACTTAATACATCCTGCTTTAACTCTATGATTCACATTTTTACCTATTTCACCTTCTTGCTGGATAATTGATTCCAAATACCTAATTTTTTCGCTCTCTGGTATCTCCTGGCTTGCAATCTTCACTGTTTTTTATTTGTATTTCTACTCTCACTAAAATTACATTTTATGTATTCAGTTTCAGTTTTACTAATCTTAAAACCTTTAAATTCTAAAGTCTCCCTCCAAATCTCTAGCTTAGCATTTACTCCAAATTTAGTTTCATCAATCAACACTATATCATCTGCAAATAATATACACCATGGGATATCATTTTGAGTATGTTTGATTAATTCATCTATAACTAATACAAAAAGATATGGACTTAAAGTAGATCCTTGATGTAAACCTACAGTAATCGAAAACTCACTAGTTTCTCTTATTGTTGTTTTAACAATAGTTATTGCTCTATTATACATATCTTTTATCAATTCTATTTACCTTTTGACAACTTCTTTTTTCTTTAAAACCTATCATATTATTTCTCTAGATATATATCATATGCTTTCTCTAAATCAATAAAGACCATAGTCGATCTTTCAGACATAAATCCAAATTGATTATTTGACACAAAAGTTTCAACTCTTACGATTTTCTATTACTCTCTCTCATAATTTCAGCCTATTGAACAATAATTCAAATGGAGAGCATATTTAAAACACATGGCTTTAAATGAGGTCCAACTGCATGCATTAGCAAATTAAGCAAAATCTAACAGACAAGACATATAAATCTTGAGGGACCATCTCCAACGCCATGTTAGCTATCAGTCTATCACTGAAAGAATCTATTTTGACCTTACATTTTCAAACTATATGCTGATCCCATTACACATGGAATTATAGAGACTTTGATGCCCACAAATTTATTTCAAAATTAGCTGATGCTAGTGAAGTCCTACCAGTTTGAACTTCAGAGTAATCTTGATTTCTCTCTAGTACCAAGTTGTAAATTAAGATTATGTGAAGGCCCATGCATCTATGCTCATGATTTGCAATAGCGAAGTGTGCCGGTCCATACTACACATACCAACTTATACCGATAGCCAAGGTTGGATGTACTGCAAACTAGTATCGAAACCAAATCAGCAGCATACCAACGGTTTGGCATTTTTTATATTTTTATTGATTTTTAACTGTTTTCCTTTTTTACATAGTATATGATGCCGAGAGCCTTCCATAAGCTTCCATCCTCTTTCTTATTTCCAATCAAAATCATTTAAGTAAATGTTGTCATTTACTTAAGATTTCTCATGAAAATAATGGAATACTCTCCATTTGAATTCAACAAAAATATTAAAAAAATTAAATTCTTTAAAATAAAAAGTCAACTCTCCCTTTCAAAAATAAAAATTTTAAAAAATCATGGTTTAGCAAATATCAAGTTAAGATATTTTCACTCTGGATAAAAATCTCAGAAAATTAATTTAACTTAGAAATAGTGAGAAAATAAAATACAAAAAAATATATTAAAATACAATTTGCAAGATTTTGTTTAGCACTTAATCAAATTTACAGGATTTTCAAACTTAAATGCAATTTTCAAACTTAAACGCGATCATAGTAACAGTAAACCTCACGCATGCCAATTTGAACTACAACTTATTGAAATAATAAAATTAAATTTATCATAAAATCATAAGGTTAAAACATATTTCTTAAGGCTTAGACTATGACGTGTTACTAGACCGCCTCAGCATAGCCATAGACATGGAATGATAAATAATAGATAACAACTCAAAAGAAAAGAGGCAATGAAGATTACCAGCAAATTCTTTAAGTTTACTTTTATAGTAAGGACATAAGAATACACGAGGATCACTTTTTTATTCTTTTTATTTTACAAGAAAGACTCCTAGACAAGGGCTCTTCATTCATCTGCTAGTTAAATTTTCTTTAAAGAAAATAATTTAAGTTAACTTTCTTAAAAATAAAGAAAATGAACACATGTGCCCTTTACCTTCCATCCGCTAATGTCCACCTCCTTTCTGCCTCTGGTGCTACATCTGACCTTGTCTTAGCCTCTCCAACCATCACCACTCTCTATACCTCACCTCACCATTGCCTTCCTCACCTCCACAGCTTTGCCCCACCTCGTCTTCCATAATAGCTATTGCCATGCATTGTTGCAGCTTCTCTGATGCTGCACACCCCCCCCCCCCCCCTCCTTCTCATGCACACTATGGTATGCCACTTGGAGATCTCTTATCCCATGACTATTCCCTCTTTTGTGTTGAGTTTTTCATCCAAAAACAAATCTTCTAACAAATATTTTGATTTTTTTTCTGAACTATTTATACAGCTAAAGACAATAATAATGTTATCAAAATTGTTTTGCACTACCATACTATTTTTATATTTTTAAATAAAAAAATGGGAGCAAGACCAAAAGGACCCCTGGTTGTGCCCATTGAATACTTCCACCGTTTGTATTCTACAATACCATTGTGAGTTGGAAATTGATTTTGTTTGTTTCAAGTTTTACAAAAAATTGTTTTATTCTTCTCCAAAAAATCTTATTTGTTAAATCATTAATCATTGTCCACAATTTTATTACTCTTGTGGCTTCCTAATGGTACAGTATAGTCTTAACTCATTAAAATCATGATGAAAATATATGAATCTAGTCTTCTTGTTTTCTGGCATCCTGTCAATTTTGTTTAGCATGTTGAACTGGTTATCAAATTATCAGTTTCATGGTGTTGATGATGCAGTATAAACTCTTTAGGCTGCTGGAGCAAAAAATTGCTTTTGATTGGTCAACTTTAAACTTCTGAATGTTTTTTGACTGTCAGTGAGCCTTGAGATGAAACCTTTCTCAAGCAGAAAGTTTTCGTGTGAAAGAAAACATGTAGGATCAATTGCAAAGACTGTGACTATCAATTAACGTCACCATGGAAAGCAGAAAAGAATGTCCCGACAGGACATGAAGCCACAGTTCTTGCCTAAAAATAAAGACTCATACAAAGTAGGGGAATTATTCGAATATTTGAACCCTATGATAACAAGAGAATATCATTACTATCATGTGTAACATGAAACCAGACCTTCCCCAGGAGCATTTTCTGGAATAGCTGGTTGCACCCCTTCAATAGCTAGCCAGTGAGCCACTACTCCAGTGTCAAGTGGTGCTTTAGGTAGAGATGCATCAATCACCTGACGATAACAAACCAAATAAATATACATATGAAGAAGGCAGTTGGAAAGACATCATGAAAATCTCCTTGCTAAGGGTAGTTCTTACCTCCTTTAAGTCAACATCTTTGTCATCAATGTAGAACAGATCCTTATGCCCTACAGCCCTTTTAAACCGCAAAGGATCCCCAGATGCAAATCCATAAAGAGGCTGGGTGAAAAAAAAGGATTTGTAAGCATAAGAACGTCCATTTGCAAGCTCAAGAAAAAGTTAACAGCACTAAATGAAAAACGCTACCTAATTTAATTAACATAATGGCAGATTGCCAATTATAGATCAATTGTGCACCTTTTGGAAGTGGGTTAAAAAACAAAAAAAGAACTACTAAAACATAAACTATGGTGTCCGCGGGGAAGAAAGAAAGACTATGCTATATAAACACTAGAACCAACAACAGGACTCATGAGGGAAAGAGAAATCAAGTATCTAAACTATTGGAATCCTTCCATTTTTAAGGTCCAAATCAATGAGTACCTCTATAATTCACATACTAACCACATTCAATGAGTTTCAATGCAAAGTTATGCAAGAAACTTAAACTTTTTCGTAACTAATCCTTTATCTTTCTCAAGCAATGATATCAATCACAACCCATAATCTATATATCCATCCAGATAATGAACTAGATTTCCAAAAAATAAATCATTCACATCTTGCCATCCCGAAAATCCATCTCTCTCTGTGTGTACTTTCAAAAGCAACTTCAAATTTCTATTATGAACCCCATTCCAAGAATATCACAAATCAAATAAGAATCAAGCTCTACGACTAACAAATTCAATTCTGGATCTTTGTAAGCTGCAAATCCTGGTTTTTCAACTAGAGCACCAAACAAATCAATCCATGTCATTAAAAACCCTATAAGCCCCGTTAAAACCCCAAAAGTAATCTTTCCAGCAAAATCAAAACGGTCTCAACCTAGAACACCAACAGACTCACCTCCACGTTCCTCAGGCTGAGCGCGCTGTCCACATCATCCGCCGTCAACACCGTCCGCTTCGAGTGGCGCATGCACTTGATCGCCTCCTGCAACCCTCGAGACGAAGAGTCCACGACCCATGAGATTCCGAAGAACCAGAAGCGAAGCGAAGCACCTCGAGCTTAAGAGAGGGACGCTCTCGTACCTGCATGATCTCACGGAGGCGGTATTCGACGTCGGGGGCGAGGGCGAGGGCGACATCGGTGGAGAGGTTGCCGATGCCGATGCTTTGCGCAATGACCTCGATCGTCTCCTTTGGAACGATGCTCATCGCCCTCCCACCTCCGCTCTCCTCCCTGTCGTTCTAAGGGAGATCTCTTGAGGCGTGGGAGACTCTTTTTGCTCCGGTGCTCTTTCAAATAGGCTTCCCTCCGGCGACGTCGGCGCACGGCAGCTGTTCGATCGTATGCCGAGTAAGCGGAAGACGGGATATCTTGTCGTGGTAGCCGAGTAGGGCTTGGGGGGAAGACGTTGGAGCCATGCCTCGTTTTGACTCAAATCCATGATTTAGATCCAAATCCATTCGTTGTCGCGTTTATTTCCTTGGCCGTTCGGGTCCGGACTGGAGTCTGGCGGCCGTGATATAGTTTCTAGTGTCTAAATAATTTCTTCTAGTGTCTAAATAATTTCTTCTTCGTTAGAATTGAATTAACCATGCTTGGCATTTTTTTCACCTAATTTGAATAGGAGAGGAGTAGGTGATGTTGTCGCCAAGTCACTTCCTTTGATCGTTAGAGAGCATTTGATCATTCTCCAACGGGATTGAGGTCCTTCGATAGGCTTTCCTCGATCGGGAACTGCACAAAGTCCCTGGGGCCGATGATTCCAGCAGGGACTCTTCGACGCTCAAGTTAGTACTTTGAGCAACAGCCGTGAGCTTGAAGAAAAGCTCAAGAGTTTTGAAGATAGATACTCTGTGTGAACGTATGTGTAAGCATCGTTTGTGTCTTACCTGGTCAAGGGTCCCTCTTACCCATCTTATGGAAGTTTGCAGAGCCCGCAGCGGAACTAGTTGTCAGAGCATGCGCGGTGAAGTCAGAGTGGCCATAACTGATTTGGCAGGATTTGCTCCCCACGTGGTATGTCAGGATTGGCAAGCGCTGCCTGACCTGAATGGCTGCTACAGGATTAGGCAGGCCTGGGCGGCCGTTGTAGAGTTGGTAGGTTTGGATTAGCAGGATTTGTCAGATCTGTCTCCCATCTCTCTGTTGAGATTCAGGATCATAGGGAAATGTGCAAGCAGTCGTGAGTGGAGTCATGCACGTGGGCCCCATAGTGAATCCTATCCGGATGGATGGAAGCCTCTATTTTGAAGACGTGAGCCAGTTGATTCTTTGGACCTCATGACTAGAAGGAACATAGTGAAAGTAACAAAATGAAGAATGCTCCACTGGCAAGGAGCAGCCCCAAAGTACATGAGAGCCTTTCTAGAGGGAACGTTGCTAGTAGCATTCTGGAAGCTCTCAGGTAATTCCCTCACACCTTTAGATACCACGTTGAAGGTCCCGGTGACCTTATGGCGGTCTTGATGGTGGCCTGAAGATCAAAACTGAGGGTGGAGGACCCGCCCTCCTTGGCAACTCTAGAGGCGGTGTAGGAGTTCTAGTCGGCAAGGAGGGAGGAAGATGGCTTCTGCTGCTAGCTATTGCTCGGCCCTCCATCGAACCAAGCCTGCGCAGTCCGTTGCGGTGGCAGGAAGTAGGCCAGAAGAGCCAGGTGATGGAGGCCGAGTGGCCGACTTGAAATGGCTGACGGAGAGTAGCCAACTGGGGATGGCCGACCCGAGTGGTCGACTGAAGATGGCCAACGGAAGTTTGGCCCGGGTGGCTGACTGGAGATGGTTGACCATAGTGGCCGACTGAAGTTTGACCTGGGTGGCCGACTAGGAATGCCGACCCAGGTGGCTAACTGGAAATCCGGCCTAAATGGCCGAATTGGATGGCCGAGGCCGACTAGGGGTGGCCGACCCGGATGGCCAATTGGAAATCCAACCCAAATGGCCAAACCGGATGGCTGAGGCCAACTCGGGTGGCCGACTAGGGGTGGCCAACTCGGATGGTCGACTGAAAATCTGACCCAAATGGTCGAACCGGATGCGATCACTGTTGCCCATGGGGTTTATTGCCTTATCAGATGCCCCCACACTCCTAAACTTGTGTAACCAAGTGCCTTGCATCCACCAAGCAAAAGGAGTATAGAGCTCTTTGCCTTTGTACTTATCTTTGCATACTAGATTCGGCTTCGATTCCTTCCTAATGGAGGAATCCTTTTCTTTTTGTACTACATTCGGCATTGATAATTTTGGTCTACCTTGTGCAAACTCGTGACTGCATCTGCATACTCTCCAAAACTGTGCGCTCGCTTGCTCGAAAGGCTTTAAGCAAGGTTGGAGGGAAGTTGGTTACCCTTGGTCGGCTAGGAGCGACCAACTGCCATCTTCCAACTCGGAGTCAAGAGGTAGTTGCCCGTCAACTGTGAGTCAGGAATTTGATCTTTCTTAACTGTGAGCTGACTTGATATTCTTCCTTTGATGTGGAGTTTGAAAGTGAGCACCCGTTAACTATGAGCTGGGGAGTTGATCTCTCCCAACTGTGAGCTGACTAAATCCCCTTGGCCATCTGAGAATGGCTAGCAATCTTTTCTTGACTAGGAGTGAAGAGGTGGATGCCCATTAACTGTGAGCTGGGGAGTTGATTTCTTTCAACTGTGAGCTGACTGAGTCCTACCCAGCTGGCTGAAGGTCCTACCCAGGTGGCTGCTGGAGTCCTACCCAGGTGGCTGCTGAAGTCCTACCTAGGTGGCCACTGGGGTCTTACCTGGGTGGTTTATGGGCTGCTGAGACAGTTTCGGGGGCTGCTGAGACCAACCCAAGGGTTGCTAAGACCGTCCCGAGGGCTGTTGTTGGCCCAGATGGCAACCCAAGAGGGGGGTGAATTGGTTTCTTTAAAAAAATTTAACACTTTAAAGCTATGTGCCTAATTTGAAAGTGGTTGAGTGCAATGAATAGATAAATGCTAAGCACAAATAAATGTGATAGAGAGAGAGACAAAGCAGGGCAAACATAAAGATTTTATAGTGGTTCGGTGTATCCAACACCTATGTCCACTCCCAAGCTTCACTTGGGTCCACACTATAATCCACTTGATTACAGTCGAGTTGTTTTACAAGCTCACAACTCAAACTTGTTGTTTTCCCAGGGTCACAATGAACCCAGCCGGTTTTTCTGGGCTTACCAGCACAAAACTCAACCACAAGCTAACCTTAGCTTGTCCCGAAGTATACTACCTCCACTAATTCAATCCTCTGATTGAATTAGTAAACAACAATTTGAAAATAATGTTTACAATACAAGACAGCTCCTTAAGTGAGCAAATATGCAATTAAATAAACAAGGGTAAGAAAAGCCTGTTTGAAGCGAATTTGATTTGAGCTTTTCTTGTTTTCCTCTTCTCCTTTGAAATGTTGAATCAGGCCTCAGCTCAGATTCTTCACAAAAATTGCAGTTGAGAAGTTGGGGAAAAACAAGGCTTTTGCTTTCTTTTTCTTCACTTGGAAAATCCTTCGATTTTGAACTTGAATGCTTTAGATTTCTCTTTGGACTCTCTTGGATTGGTTGATGTAAGCTCTGAGTCTTTCCTTTTGATTTCTCTATCGAGATTTTTGGATTTTTCACACGATGTTTCCCTTTTTTTTCTATTTTCCTCTCTATTTTCAAACGGACGGTTCCCCCTTTTTATAGATCCCTTAATCCAAGATTAGGTAGAAAAAATAGCCATTGGAGAGTAGTTGGATTGCTTCTACACACAAAGAAAAATAGCCATTAGAGATTAGGTGGAAAAATATTACCGTTGGAGTCCGTTCTAACATTTGAAAAATCTATTCCTGAGAGGTTGGAGTTGGCTCCAACTTTTCATGTGTCGGCTCCAAATCGGGGTGTCCAAAAATAATAATAAGGAGTTCGTTGAGGAGTCAGCTCTGAAAAAGTTAAGTGTCAGCTCGGCGCTATCGGGAGTCGGCTCCAAAATTCCAAGGTGTCGACTCTAACTTTGTCCAAAAAATGTGCTCTTTGTTCTTAGGTTAGAGTCGGCTCCAGAAACTTAGGTGTCGGCTCCGCAACTTTCAGGTGTTAGCTCCCGAACTCCAGGTGTCGGCTCCAGAAACTGATGCAGAAACCACTTCTCTGTATCTCAGGTTGGAGTCGGCTCCGAAACTCTAGGTGTCGACTCCGGATCATGCCGAAAATATAGAAAGGTTCTGATACGCCCTGGGGTCAGCTCCTGACTGTTTGGGTGTCGACTCTAAGTTCTGAACTTACATATTTTCTTTTCAATTTTGATTCAAAACTCATTTCCTTACACCTTTTAACTGATTAAACATTTTTAATCCCTGAAACACTTATTAAATTTGTTAGAAACATAGTGAATATACTCATGTCTTTTGTTAATCATCAAAATCAATAATTGAGTCAACAATTTCCCCCTTTTTGATGATGACAAAAACATAGAGTATATGCATGATTAAACAATAAGAGTTGCAAATCAAATTTCTCAATTTTAAGTTCTCATAGTTAAGCTCCCCCTATGATACTCAATTTAACTTCTTCTCTCCCTTTATCATTAAGACTTAATGAGCATATCAAATTAAGTGCATTTAAAGCTTGATACTTATTAAACCTTGATACTCATTAATTAAGCTTATTTGTTCCAATGCATATACAATCTTCTCTCCCCCTTTTTTGTAATCAACAAAAAGGTTTTAGAAAAGATTCAAGTTTAAAAGAACAATCAAATTTCATTTCATCATCCAAAGTTCAACATTACATATGATAAAAAATAAACATTTTACATCAAAAAGAACTTCATTTCATCAAAAGAAATTTCATAATATCAAAAGAAACTTCATTACATCAAACTTCATTACATTAAAAGTAACTTCATTTCATCAAAAGAAATTACATCAAAAGTATCAAAGTGCAGTATTTAATGATTTCTAAGAAGCCTTTGCAATTCTTCTACAATTTTTTCCATTCCTTCACTTTGAGTTCTAACAAATTCCTTCAGTCTTCTATCAATGAATCCACATGCAGTAATAATTTTGTCTTGAAGCTCTACATTGTATTTGGAATAGGTTTCAGAATCTCCTCCAATATCTTTAAGTTCCTCAAAAATGTTCTTGAGATCATTCTTTAATGCTTCTGAGGAAGATTCAAGGATTGACTCAATTTTTTTACTCTCTCATCCAAAGAATAAAACATTTCTCTTAAATTCATCAAACTATTGTTGATTTCAATTTTCATCTCTTCTTTGTGATTCAAAAGTAAGGATTTCAATTGTTCCATTTGAGTATCAGAAAAACTAGTTGAAGCTTGAACAAATGAACTTGAAGCAGGTGCAGGAGCTGCTGAAGGTGCAGGGCTACTAGGTCCTGGCGAAATATGTCTCACAGAGGGTCCAGGTGCTGTAGCTCCAACATCAGTAGCTCTTTCATCTAAGAGACTTTTTCTTTCCCAAATTCCATCCTTTTTCACAAATCTCATTCTATGCACAGTTGCTACACTATAGTAATATGTGTGCCTTAAATTCTTTTTGGGCTCATTTTCAGAAATAACAACACCATGACTCTAAAATGCTAAAGTCAATATCATACCATAGGGTAAAGTAGATCTTTTCTTATTCCCAGCTTCAGCCATATACCAGACCATCATACTAGCCAAATTAATTCACTGACCAGTCAAAACACTGTCCATAATTACAATGTCTCGCTCTGAGACATACTCAAATCTGCTGGTCTTGGGAAATAAAATCCTTCCATAGATATTATGAAGTAATCTCAACTCAAGAGGCAATTGGTTTGCCCTAATCTCTTCAAATTCAGTAACTTCTCTTCCTAGCATCCTTGATAAAGCATTTGACCTTTCACTGTGAATGCTTCCAGCAAGCCCAGTAACATGAATCCCTAAAAGATTTCCTAAGATTTCTGAGGTTATATGAATCCTTTTCCCTCTTACTGAACTAACTATTCCACCATCTCCTCTAGACATATTGAAATAAAACTCCTTGACTAAGGCTGGATAAGTAGGTAAATCAAGGGAGCATACCTTATCCCAACCTAGTTCTATCAACTGCCGTCCAATAGTAAAACCTTCTTCCTCAAAGAAATGAAAGTCTACCTTCCTGCCCATAGTGATGACTCGGCCTGCTAGAGTGTCGATTTGAGGTGAAGAGGGGCTTGGAGCAGCTCTCGGAGTGGATGACGAGGAAGAGGATGAAGAACTTGGCGAATGCTGCCTTGCCGGACGCCTCACTGTCCGTTTCCTGGTCATCATCGCTCCACCAAACACAGATTTCCTACGTTTGGGTGCCATTGAGAGCTAAGGAGTGGTTAATTTGAGAGATTTTAGGTTTTGAAAAGAGTTGGAGAGAGTTTGGAGCGGTTAGGAGTCGATTGAAATGAACGAGGAGTCGGCTCTACCTAGATAAGTCAATCTGGGACCACTTAGAGTTAATTCCTGCAAAGCGAGGTATCGGCTCCAGGTCGCTAACACAGTCAGCGCTCGAACTGGAGTCAGCTCCGCTAAGGCGGGTGTCAGCTCTAAGGTCTCAGACCGTGAGCGACACAGATAAGGTGTCGACTCCACAAATTGAGGTGTCGACTCCATTGACAGTTTCAGAAAAAAAAAAGAGAGTTTCAAACATCCGAAACTTATCAAAATAAAATCAATAAATTTTGGATAAAATCTTTGGAATATAGAGAATCAAATTGTTCAAATGTCTAGATAAATTGTCCTTAAAATTATGAGAGAAATTTCAAGAAATTGATTGAATTCTAGATAATCATTCCTTAGAGGTTTCAAAATCATTCCAAAGGGTCACAAATCCCTAACTCTCCTCTAAGATAACAAAATCTTTCTTCACTCAAGGGTTTTGTAAATATGTCAGCTAATTGTTCTTCAATACGGACATAATCAAGACAAATGTCACCATTAGCTACATGTTCTCTAATAAAGTGATATCTAATTTCAATATGTTTAGTTCTTGAATGTTGTATAGGATTTTTAGTTAAGTTTATTGCACTTGTATTATCACATTTAATAGGAGTTTTATCAAGTGTTATGCCATAATCTTCAAGTTGTCGCTTAATCCAAAGGATTTGAGCATAGCAACTTTCAGCTGCAACATATTCAGCTTCAACAGTAGATAATGCAACCAAATTTTACTTTTTGCTAAACCAAGAGATTAAGTTACTTCCTAAAAATTGACACGCACCACTTGTACTCTTTCTATTTAATTTACATCCAGCATAATCAGAATCAGAATAAGCAATCAAATTTAATGTTGAGTCTCTAGAATACCATAATCCTACATTTTTAGTTCCACTTAGATATCTTAGTATTCTTTTTACAGCAATTAAATGAGATTCTTTAGGTTCTGATTGAAATCTAGCACATAGATAAACGGCAAACATGATATCAGGTCTACTTGCAGTTAGGTAAAGTAGAGATCCGGTCATACCTCTATAATGCTTTTGATCAACTTTTTTACCATCTTCATCTTTATCCAATTTGCATGAAGGACTCATAGGTGTTCTAAGGGGTTTGATTGATTCCATTCCAAATTTCTTGAGAATTTCCTTTGTGTACTTTGTTTGGTTGATGAAAATCCTCTCTTTTCTTTGTTTGATTTGTAGTCTTAGGAAGAAATTGAGTTCTCCCATCATGCTCATTTCGAATTCACCCTACATTAACTTAGCAAATTCTTGACACAAAAGATTGTTAGTAGCACCGAATACAATATCATCTACATATATTTGTACTACTAATAAATCTTTATCTTTTCTTTTCAAGAATAGGGTTTTATCAACATTTCTTCTAAAAAATTATTTTCAATTAGAAATTTGCTTAACCTATCATACCAAGCTCTAGGTGCCTGTTTTAAACCATACAGTGCTTTGTGTAATTTAAAAACATGATTTGAAAATTCATGATCTTCAAAACTAGGTGGTTGTTCTACAAAAACTTCTTCATTTATAAAACCATTTAAAAATGCGCTCTTAACATCCATTTGAAACAAATTGATATTCATATGACATGCAAATGCAAGTAATAATCTAATTGCTTCTAATCTAGCTACAGGTGCAAAAGTTTTATCAAAATCAATTCCTTCTTCTTGATTATATCCTTTTGCAACTAATCTAGATTTATTTCTAATTACTATACCATTTTTATCTAATTTATTTCTAAATACTCATTTAGATCCTATAACTGAGTGACCTTTAGGTCTATCAACTAAGGACCATACATTATTCCTAGTAAATTGATTTAATTCCTCTTACATCGCTAACATCCAATTACAATCTTTTTCAGCTTCTTCAATAGTTTTAGATTCAATTTGAGATACAAATGCAAGATGATTATTAATATTTCTCATAGATGATCTAGTTCTTACACCTTGAGATGGATCACCAATAATCAATTCCTTTGGATGTCTATAGCCATATCTCCAATCTCTAGGAAGATCTATATCATTACGAGTAATATCAATAACATCAACCTTAGGAGAATCATCATCTTTAGCTTCTTGTTCATGATCTAAATATACATCTACATTTAATTTTTCAATACCTTTTTCTAGCAAAATTATATCTTCCTCATCATCAATCTTTTCTGAACTTGATGCTAAAGATTCATCAAAAACTACGTGAATAGATTCTTCTACAATTAAGTTTTTCTTGTTAAATACTCTATAGGCTTTACTAGTTGTTGAATATCCTAAAAATATACATTCATCAGATTTTGTATCAAATTTTTCAAGATTATCTTTACCATTATTATGAATGAAACATTTACAACCAAATGTATGCAAATAACTAATGTTTGGTTTCCTATTATTCCATAATTCATAGGGAGTTTTCTTAAGACTTGGCCTAATTAGGGCTCTATTAAGAATGTAACATGCCGTGTTTATAGCTTCCACCCAAAAGTATTTTAGAAGGTTGCTTTCACATAGCATGGTACGGGCCATGTCTTCTAAAGTTCTATTCTTTCTTTCTACAACTCCATTTTATTGTGGTATTCTAGGTGCAAAAAAATTATGATGAATGCCATGTTCAATGCAAAAATTTTTAAATAAATAATTTTTAAATTCTGTGCCATGATCACTTCTAAGGACTATGGTGTTATTTTTCTCATTAGTGACTTTCTTGAAGAATTTCAAAAATATCGAGAAAGTCTCATCCTTATGAGCCAAAAACAATACCCAAGTGAATCTAGAATAATCATCTACTATCACAAGACCATATTTCTTTCCTCCTAGACTAGTGGTTCCAGTAGGTCCAAAAAGGTCCATGTGAAGTAGCTCTAGTGGCCTAGAAGTGGAAACAATATTTTTAGATTTGAAAAAGTTTCTAGTTTGTTTTCCAAATTGACATGCATCACAAATTTTGTTATTTTTAAAATCTAACTTTGGAAGACCTTTAACTAAATATTCTAATTAATTTTGAAATTAGGTGTGTGCTTGCGTGATCTAATCTACGATGTCATAGCCATCCAATCTCATTCACATTAGCATTATCAGCAACTAGGCAATGATTACTAGTCAACAGATTGTCTAAATTAATTAAGTATACATTGCCATTTCTATTACCAACAAATATAATGCTATTGTCTATGGGATTAGAAACAGTGCAAATGAAGCTTCAAATGAAACTTTGAAACCTTTATCACACAATTGGCTAATACTAATTAAATTATATTTTAAGCCACCTACATATAAAACATTTTCTATGAAAGTGGAGGGAGTTATTTGAATTTTACCAAATCCCATAATTTGGTCTTTACCATTGTCTCCAAATGTAACAACTCCTTCTCTTTTATCTTCAAGGGTGATGACTTGATCCTTGTCACCCGTCATGTGCCTTGAGCAGCCGCTATCAAGATAGCACTTACGTTTTGATCTTTTGGCCACAAGACACTCCTCATCATCTTCTTTTGCCATGAAGTAAATATTTGCAACTTCTTTTTGTTCTTCCTTGGAAGAGGATTCTTCGCTATCACTCCATGTTGCAACATAAGCCTTCTTCTTTTTGTAGGCTTTCTTTAATTGAGGACAATCATATCTAAAGTGCTCCGGTTTCTTACATTCATAACATATGATGGGTCTTTCTCTTTGTCCTTGCCCTTCTCTTTTTCTTTTTTACCTTTCATTTTTGTTCCATACTTTTTCTTGTGGAAAGGTCTCCTTCTTTGCATAAATTTTCTGAACTTTTTTGCAAGAAGGGCTGTCTCATCATCTTCCTCTTCTTCATTACTGCTGCTTGTTCCTTTTCTGTGGCTTTAAGGGCAATCATTCTCTTCTTTTTGACTTCTTCCTCTTGATGCTGCTTCATTGTCAGCTCATGGGTCATCAATGATCCAAGTAGCTCCTCCAAAGGTAAAGTATTGAGGTCCTTGGCTTCTTGGATTGCAGTCACCTTCGGTTCCCATGATCTTGGAAGAGACCTGAGAATTTTATGCACCAAATCAGAATTAGTATAGGTCTTACCAAGACTTTTTAGACCATTTACAATATTAGTAAATCTAGTGTACATGCATGCGATAGTTTCATTTTGTTCCATGCTAAACAATTCATATTTGTGCACTAGAATATTAATTTTTGATTCTTTAACTTGATTAGTACCCTCATGGGTAACTTCTAGTATATTCCAAATTTCTTTTGCGAAAATACATGTAGAAATTCTATTAAATTCATTAGCATCTAAAGCACAATATAAAACATTAATGACTTTTGCATTGAGCTGAGCCATTTTTCTATCGTTCTCATTCCAATCCCTTTAGGGTTTAGGAACTATTGAACCATTTATAATGTGTGTGGGTGTGCTAGGTCCATTAGTGATTACACTCCATAGTTCATAATCTAAAGCTTGAATAAAAATTCTCATTCTAGCTTTCCAATAAGAATAATTTAAACCATTAAAGAAAGGAGGTCTATTAGTGGATTGACCTTTAGCAAATGAAGATCCAGCTTGAGCTACCATTTGGATCTTTGACTCTTGATCGTTGGATCAAACAAGAAATGAGCACAAGCTCTGATACCAATTGTTGGCCCAGATGGCAACCCAAGAGGGGGGGTGAATTGGGTTCTTTAAAAAAATTTAACACTTTAAAGCTATGTGCCTGATTTGAAAGTGGTTGAGTGCAATGAATAGATAAATGCTAAGCACAAATAAATGTGATAGAGAGAGAGACAAAGCACGGAAAACATAAAGATTTTATAGTGGTTCGGTGTATCCAACACCTACGTCCACTCCCAAGCTTCACTTGGGTCCACACTATAATCCACTTGATTACAGTCGAGTTGTTTTACAAGCTTACAACTCAAACTTGTTGTTTTCCCGGGATCACAACGAACCCAGCCGGTTTTTTCGGGCTTACCAGCACAAAACCCAACCACAAGCTAACCTTAGCTTATCCCGAGGTATACTACCTCCACTAATTCAATCCCCTGATTGAATTAGTAAACAATAATTTGAAAATAATGTTTACAATACAAGACAGCTCCTTAAGTTAGCAAATATGCAATTAAATAAACAAGGGTAAGAAAAGCTTGTTTGAAGCGAATTTGATTTGAGCTTTTCTTCTTTTCCTCTTCTCCTTTGAAATGTTGAATCAGGCCTCAGCTCAGATTCTTCACAAAAATTGCAGTTGAGAAGTTGGGAAAAAACAGGGCTTTTGCTTTCTTTTTCTTCACTTGGAAAATCCTCGATTTTGAACTTGAATGCTTTGGATTTCTCTTTGGACTCTCTTGGATTGGTTGATGAAAGCTCTATGTCTTTCCTTTTGATTTCTCTCTCAAGATTTTTGGATTTTTCACACAATGTTTCCCTTTTTTTCTATTTTCCTCTCTATTTTCAAACGAACGGTTCCCCCTTTTTATTGATCCCTTAATCCAAGATTAGGTAGAAAAAATAGTTGTTGGAGAGTAGTTGGATTTCTTCTACATACAAAGAAAAATAGCCGTTAGAGATTAAGTGGAAAAATATTATCGTTGGAGTCTGTTTTGACATTTAAAAATTTTGTTCCTGACAGGTTGGAGTCGGCTCCAACTTTTCATGTGTCGGCTCCAAATCGAGGTATCCAAAAATAGTAATAAAAAGTTTGTTGAGGAGTCAGCTCTGAAAAAGTTAAGTGTCGGCTCGGCGCTATAGGGAGTCAACTCCAGAATTCCAAGGTGTCGACTCTAACTTTGTCCAAAAAATATGCTCTCTGTTCTCAGGTTAGAGTCGGCTCCAGAAACTTAGGTGTCGGCTCCACAACTTTCAGCTGTCGGCTCCCGAACTCCAGGTGTCGGCTCTGAAAACTGATGCAGAAACCACTTCTCTGTATCTCATGTTGGAGTCGGCTCCAAAACTCTAGGTGTCAACTCCGGACCATGCCGAAAATGTAGAAAGGTTCTGATATGCTCTGGGGTCGGCTCTTGACTATTTGGGTGTCAACTCTAAGTTCTGAACTTACATATTTTCTTTTCAATTTTGATTCAAAACTCATTTCCTTAAACCTTTTGACTGATTAAACATTTTAAATCCCTGAAATACTTATTAAATTTGTTAGAAACATAGTGAATATACTCATGTCTTTTGTTAATCATCAAAATCAATAATTGAGTCAACAGCTGCTGAAACTCATTGTCCTAGGGGCTGCTGAGACCATTTCGGTGGCTACTGAGATCGATCCGGGGTCTACTAAGACTATCCCGAGGGTTGCTGAGACCAACCCAGAGGCTCCGATGTGAAGTCTAGAAGTAGTTGTTTGACAACTATGGCCAGGAGGTCAACGTCTCCCAACAGTGAGTCGATTGGACTTGTCCGATGTAGGGTCGGAAAGTGGTTATTTGACGACTGTGAACCGAAAGGTCGACGTCTCCCAATAGTGAGCCGAGCAGACTCATTCGATGCGAAGTCAGAAAGTTGTCACCATCCAACAGCTATGAGCTAGGAGGTTGACATCCCCCAACCATGAGTCCACTAGAGTTGTCCAACATAGAGTCAAGAAGTTATCGTCGTCCAGCCACTGTGAGCCGGGAGGTCAACGTCTCCTAACTATGAGTCCACTGGAGTCGTCTGATGTGGAGCTAAGAGGTTGATCTTCATTCTGCAAAAAGACTGAATGATGAAGCAGCATGCTTGGAGCTCCTTTGTAAAATGTCTTGGAGAGAGTTTGTATCCTTATGTTAATTTGGATACTTCAACATGCCTTGTATGCTAGCGACATGCCCCCTAAGGAATTATGTTGATCGGAGGTGGGAAGTGCTGGTGCCCTTGCTCGGGCTTCTTCCCGTGTTCGTAAGAGGGGGAACTATTTGGATAGTAAGTGGGAGATCGAGACCGCTTGGGGGCATCATGATGGTGGTGCTCTTGTTGATGAGCTTGATGGCTGCTTTGGCTGCGCTCTGGTGAGGCATGATGATAGTGAGTCTCCCGATGGAGAGATCTTCTGTGAGTAGATCAATGGTTGGCACAAGCAGCAGCTGCTTAGGGAGCAAAAGTCGCTGACTGCTACTGTGTGGCTACGAAATATTGCTCCTACAGGTTCTGAACCACCACCAGCAGCTCTTGAACCTGCTGGGTAAGGGTGGCGAGCTAATTTGGCCGGGGGGTCTGAGGCAGTGATGATAGTGGAGCAGGGAGGTTGTTCTTCGCTGCTCGATTTGCCGCAAGGGCTCTCCTACACGGTTGGTGGAGGCCTCTTGAGCGCGCATTATCATTATCTTTTGGATTTAGAAGGGATGGAGATTTGCAGCTTGGTGTTACTGACGATCCATATTCTGCCCTCCTTCCTGGTGCGCTAATTTGTTGTCGCCAAATCATCTTTTTTAGTCGTCGGGGAACATCCGATCACCTTCTCCAACGGAATAGGGGTCCTTCGGTGGGCTTCTCTCAATGGGGGACCTGCACAAAGTTCTTAAGGCTGATGATTCCAGTGGAGACCCTCCAACGCTAAAGTTAGTGCCCTGAGCAATAGCCGTGAGCTTAAAGGAAAGCTTGAGAGTCTTAGAGAGAGATGCTCTGTGTGAGCATATGTGTAAGCATCGTTTGTGTTTTACCTGGTCGAGGGTCCCTTTTACTCATCTTATGGAAGTTTGCGTAGCCCGCAGCATGACTGGATGCTAGAACATGGCTCACGATGGAACTAGTTGCCAGAGCATGCAGGATAAGGCCAGAGTGGCCATAACTGATTTGGTGGGATTTGCTCCCCGCATGGCATGTCATGATTGGCAGGCGCTGCCTGACCTGGATGGCTACTGCAGAATTAGCTAGGCCTGTGTGGCCGTTGTAGAGTTGGTAGGTCTGGATTAGTAGGATTTGCCAAATATGTCTTCCACGTCTCTATTGAGATTCAGGATTTGGTGCGGACACCAGGCTCAGGAAGAGGCTTCAACAACTTCAGCTAGATTCTTTATGGATGGAAGATTAAATTAAGTTTTATCCTGTATTTATTTTTTATTTGAGCAATTTTTATTTCAATTGATTGTATTTGTTGATTGAGTCCTGTTTAAGTTCTTTATTGCAATTGAGTTAAAAAGAGTTCAGCCCAAAAACCCGATCTGGTTCAGCACAAGAAGAATGGGTGTATGGTCATGAAGTCACCAACATTAAAGCTATATCATCACGCTACATCACCAAGGAATGTTGCCCAATGAATAAAAAGATTTTGAATCAAATCAAAGTCCCCACAACCGTATCTCTTGGAAACCACATTCACAAATCAAGGGACGTCCATCTTGGAAACTGCCTCCACAAATCATGGGACACCCACATTGACGCCCACATTGAAAACTGCCTCCACAAATTATGGGACACCCCACATTCTCCTCTTCGCACATCTCCTCTTGGAAACCACCTCCATAAATCAAGGGACGTCCATATTGAAAACTGCCTCCATAAATCATGGGACGCCCATATTGATGCCCACATTGAAAACCGCCTCCACAAATCATGGGACGACCCACATTCTTCTCTTCGCTGGCCGAGATCTTCTTCCTCTAATGATAATATGGTGTAAGTGCTTGGTAGTCTATAAAAAGGGCTCCTAGCTTTTTGTAAGAGGTAGATGATTAATGAAGTTTTCTTGAGAAAATCCCCTGCTTGTTAGATGGGTCCCCTGTGAGAGGGTAGGCGTGAAGCCTGGTGTCTATTTATATCGTCCACATTTTAACCTCCTTTCTTCATTTTGCTTCAAGCCCATTTTCAACCGATCAAGGATCCCCGTCTTCCATGGTTCCAAAGTTGCAGGTTATTCCCACCATGAATCAAGGTACGGAAGCTTACAATATGGTGGAATCCCTTGTCATCCTCAAGTTCCTTCCCTGAGTGCATCAATTTTATTTAAGTTTATTAATTGCTAGGAGAACCCTCTTTAAAATCCTTTCAGATATGCAATTATTAGATTTACTTAGCCCTAACCTGAGTGGTTTCTTAACCACAAAGATCCGCTTCTTTATTACTTTGTTTAAATTCTAAATTCAAACTTTGTTTAGTCTTCTAAGTCCCCTCCATAAAATTTTTAGTTCTTAAACAATGAGTAAATGCATGTGTTATTTCACTTAATCGTT
The DNA here is from genome assembly GCA_900491605.1 of Calamus simplicifolius. Classification (NCBI taxonomy): domain Eukaryota; kingdom Viridiplantae; phylum Streptophyta; class Magnoliopsida; order Arecales; family Arecaceae; genus Calamus; species Calamus simplicifolius. The sequence goes on from UESW01004242.1 coordinate 342,424, forward strand.
CATTTAATCTTTACTAATTCTATTAGAGATACATCCCACGTCGGTTGTCCCACATCATCATGGTATCAGTGCATGGTTGGTTAGGGCGAAATTTCTGGTTTTGCTTGCTCGCTAGATTATCTGAATATTGCAGTATATGGTCTGATGTTTTAATTGTTTCAGTATGTAAAAAATTTAAAATTTTATGATTTTTATTTTGCTAGATTCTTTATAATTCAAAGTATTTTTCAAATTTTCTTAGACATTATTTCGGATTATGAATTTTCTGCCAGCCGAAATAAGGTCTGAGGATAGGTTCTATTCTGTTTCTGACTTGACTGGGTTCCAGGAACTACCCAGTAAAGCAATGAATTTTAAATTTAATTTTCTTTCACCTGGAATATCATTATTGAGTTAAGAGTGTTCTGTAAATTTTTTTGAATTTTTTGAATATGTTACATAATACTCCCCTGCATCACTTTGGAGTTGCAACACATACAAAAATTCTGCACATGATTTTAGGATTCATATGAATGTTGCATACATCTCATGATAAATTAATTTCAGGGCTTGTGTGCCTAATTGCACTGCATGACAACTAGGTCAGGTACACCCTACCAAATCCAAGCTCAATCAAGTGCAATCATGGACCAAAATTTTGAGACCTTGATGAAAACCCTGAATGATCAAATGGCCCGACTAAACCAGAATCTGACTGATCAATTGACCCAGACCATTCAAAGCATAACTGATCAAATGACCCATATCACTTTTAGGCTTGACCAATTAGAGGCAGATACTCCTACAAGAGCCCATGAGGCCCAAATGGAATTAGAGCCTGAACCAAAGTTAAGTACGCCCATCAACCCTAGAAGAGCTCTACACCAAGACCTTTTTCCTGAACCCAATCCTAGAAGGCCTAATCAAGAACCTTTCTTTGAGCCAAATCCTAGAAAACTCAATTTTAATCGAGTCCATGACCCGAATCCTAGGAGAGCACTCCATGACCCAACTTATGAGCCAAATCCTAGGAGACCCAATCAAGACCAAATGGACCAGTATGACCGAACTCTTAGGAATATTAGATTAGAAGCCCCACTTTTGATGGAAGTCTAGATCCTAAGGTTTATGTAGATTGGGAGGGCGAGATGGATCAGTATTTTGAGTGGTATGAAATGACTGAGGAAAGAAACTGCAAACTTGCAAAGCTAGGTTAGTCCGTCAGGCTCGATTATACTGGAAAAATATCGAGAGATTCATTAGATAGAGAGGTGATGTTCCCATAGTAACCTGGAGAGCAATGAAGCGTAGACTTAGAGAGAAGTACCTTTCCATGTCCTACTACCAAAGACTTCTAGATCAGTGGCAGAGATTGACCCAAGGAACAAAGAGTGTAGCTGAGTACATTGCAAAGTTTGATGAATTTGTGATGAGATGCAATGTCAATGAGTCCGAATCAGTTACCTTATCTAGATTCAGAGCCGAATTAAGGAAAGAGATCCAGAAAGAGTTGTTTATGAGAGAAGTTCAAGATTTAGAGCTAGCCTATCAGATAGCACGCGATGCTGAGAGATTTCATAGGGGACTAGTTTATCGTAGACCAGAAATCCCTAGAACTAGTGCACCTAGTCAGCAGCCAGGACCAAGTCAGATGCGACCCAATCGGCCTAACCCTGGTACACCTCTGACTCATAGAGATGATAAGGGCAAAGCACCAGAAGTTCAGAGAAACCCAAACCGGAATGCTTGCTTCAAATGTCATCAGATAGGCCATTACGTGAGCAATTGCCCAAATAGAGCCTTGTACATGGAAGGGTTAGAGGAAAATGAGCCTGAATTCAAAGCACCCTTAGATGATTGTGTCGAGGAAGTATATCAGGCTGAGGATAATCTGGCAGATAAGTATGAAAATGATAAGGATCTTGTAGACCTGACCTTTTGAGAGTAGTTAGATGCATCCTTACCCAGACTAAGACCCAGGACGATTGGCGTAGGACTAACATCCTACAAACCTTTGTCAAGTTAGGGGATAAGGTATGTAAGATAATCATAGATAGTGGAAGTTGTGTGAATGCCATATCTACTAGTGCTGTCAAAACTTTAGGCTTATCCATAGCTCTCCATTCAATCCCCTATAAGGTTTCTTGGGTAGACTCCACATCAATTCCTATCAAAAGTAGGTGTCTAGTCCAAATCCAATTACAGTCCTATCAGGAGAAAGTGTGGAGAAAGTGTGGTGTGATGTGTGATGTTCTACCAATGGGAGTGCATAGTATCATCTTAGGTCGACCCTGGTTATTTAACCATGACGCAACCCTTTTTGGCCGATCTAATTCTTATTCATTCATGCACCTTGGGAAGAAGTTTGTAATCAACCCTTCACCACCTAAGGACACGGTTAAGAGAGTATCGAGCCACCTAAAGGAAACAAAGACTAGAGTCAATCTGATAACTGCAAAGGAGATTAAGAAAGAACTCACTAAGGGTACACCTGTTTGGATCTTAACCGCTAGAGAAATATAAGAGCCTGCCCAGAAAGAGCACCCTCAAGAAGTAGTTGAATTATTAGAGGACTTTAGGGATGTATTTCCAAATGACCTGCCTGACTACCTTCCACCACTTAGGGACATCCAACACACCATTAATTTAGTCCCAGGAGCAACCTTACCAAACCTCCCACATTATAGGATGAACCCTATAGAACACCTAGAGTTGCAAAGACAAGTAGGGGATCTCCTTAGGAAAGGATTTGTTAGGGAAAGTTTGAGTCCTTGTGCAGTTTCAGCCCTGTTAACACCTAAAAAGAATGACACGTGGAAGATGTATGTCGATAGTCGTGCCATAAATAAAATTACAGTAAAATATAGGTTTCCCATTCCCTGCTTGGACGATATGCTAGATATGATGGCCGGTGCAACTATATTTTCCAAGATTGATTTGAAGAGCGGCTATCACCAGGTTAGGATTAGATCAGGGGATGAGTCGAAGACTGCATTTAAGACTAAGGATGGTTTATTTGAATGGGTAGTGATGCCATTTAGGTTGTCCAATGTACCTAGCACATTTATGAGGATCATGACCCAAGTCTTACGTGCCTTCATGGAAAATTTGTAGTAGTATACTTTGATGATATTTTGATTTACAGTAGGACTAAGGAAAGCCACTTAGACCACCTTAGGCAAGTATGTACAACCCTTAGGAAAGAGAATCTCTATGCTAATTTGAAGAAGTGTGAGTTCTTAACCCATAGAGTCACTTTCCTAGGTTTTATTATCACCCCTGATGGAGTTTTAGCTGATCCTAAAAAGATAAAAGCCATAGTTGAGTGGCATGTTCCCAAAACTGTTCATGATATTTGTAGTTTTCATGGTCTAGCCACCTTCTATAGGAGATTCATACGAGGTTTTAGCTCCATTGTCGCCCCAATAATTGATTGTCTTAGGAAGGGTAGTTTTAATTGGACCAAAGCAGTTAATAGAGCCTTCCTAGAGATAAAAGATAGAATGACACAAGCACCTATTTTGAAGTTACCAGACTTTACCAAAGTATTCGAGATAGCTTGTGATGCATCCGGAGTTGGAATAGGTAGAGTTTTAAGCCAGGAGAACCACCCCATAGCTTTCTTTAGTGAAAAATTAAATGATGCTAAGCTTAAATATTCTACCTATGATAAAGAACTCTATGTGGTAGTGCAAGCTTTAAAGTATTGGAGACACTATCTTCTACCGCAAGAATTTGTCCTATTCTCTGATCACGAGGCCCTTAGATTTCTTAATTCCCAGAAAAAGTTGAATCCTAGGCATGCCAAATGGGTAGAATACATCCAAGCCTACACTTTTGTCCTGAAACACCATGCCGGAGCTGAGAATAAGGTAGTCGATGCTTTGAATCGTAGAACCTTACTTTTACATTCAGTTAGCACTGAAGTTGTTGGATTTGAGAGACTTAAAGATGAGTATGCAATCTGTCCAGACTTTAGTGAAATTTACCAGGCCTTGAGTCAAGGACCATCTAGTGACTATAGTGATTATACCCTTCTAGATGGTCATCTGTTTAAAGAGAACAAGCTATGTATTCCCAAAACTTCCTTGAGAGACTTTCTAGTTTGGGAGACCCATACGGGATGTTTAGCTGGTCACTTTGGTAGAAATAAGACCATTTTAGCTATTGAGGACTAGTTTTTTTTTGCCAGTACTTAAAAGACAAGTTGCTCAGATAGTGGCCAGGTATCAAACTTGTGCTGTTGGCAAGCTGCAGAAGCAAAATACTGGACTCTATACACCCTTACCTGTACCCGATTGTCCCTGGCAGGACCTTAGCATGGATTTCGTATTAGGCCTACCTAAGACCCAGCGGAAACATGATTCGATCTTTGTTGTGGTCGATAGGTTCTCAAAAATGGCTCACTTCATCCCTTGTTCCCAAACCGTTGATGCCTCTAGAGTTACCAAACTTTTTCTAGATGGAGTGGTAAAGCTACATGGTCTGCCTAAAACCATAGTGTCTGATAGGGATGTCAAATTCACTAGGTACTTTTGGAAAACCCTATAGCATTTGTTAGGTACCAAATTGAAATTCTTCACTGCCTACCACCCCCAGACTGATGACCAGATTGAAGTCATAAATAGGAGTCTAGGCAACCTACTGAGGTGTCTTGTAGGAGAACATCTGGGAAACTGGAATTTATTATTACCTCATGCTGAGTTTGCATACAACAGTTCAGTCAATAGGTCTACTGGGAAAATCCCCTTTGAGATTGTCCATGGTTATAAACCTAGAAGACCTATCGACCTCATTCCATTACCATCACATGCACGAGTATCTGAGTCCACCGAGTCATATGCACATCATATTAAGGAGTTGCATAAAGAAATTAGTAAAAAGATTCAAATGAGCAATGAAGTATATAGACATATGGCTAACTCACGTAAAAGAATGAAGGAATTTAATGAAGGGGACTCTGTAATGATTAAACTTAGACCTGAAAGGTTCCCACTGGGAACTATGAAGAAACTACACACCCAAAGAGCTAGACCTTTCAAAGTAATAAAGAAAGTAGAACCTAATGCATATGTTTTAGAGTTACCACCAGATTATGGCATTAGTTCCATATTTAATATTTCAGATCTGAAAGAATACAAAGAATCGACATTAATTCCTAGTGAACCTTTTGGGCCTTATCCTGCCTTTGAGAGTGAAACCCTACCTGAGTGTCCACCAGCAATTCCACCAGATCGGAGAGATAGAGTTGAACGTATTTTGGATGACCAGGCGATTACCACCAGAAATAAAGGCTATCAAGGTTACTTGGTTCATTATCAAGACCGACCTGAATCCGAGGACTCCTGGATCATCCGAGAGGATATTCAATAAATTGCACCAGACTTACTAGAGAAATATCATGGACAGATTGATCCTTCCAGACTCAACAGGGTTGAGTTCCTCCCATCCGGAGAGAATTGGTGTGGACACCAGGCTCAGGAAGAGGCTTCAACAACTTCAGCTGGATTCTTTATGGATGGAAGATTAAATTAAGTTTTAGTCCTGTATTTATTTTCTATTTGAGCAATTTTTATTTCAATTGACTGTATTTGTTTGATTGAGTCCTGTTTAAGTTCTTTATTGCAATTGAGTCAAAAGAAGTCCAGCCCAAAAACCCGATCTGGTTCAGCACAAGAAGAATAGGTGCATGGTCATGAAGTCACCAACATTGAAGCCATATCATCATGCCATATCAATAAGGAATGTCGCCCAATAAATAGAAAGATTTTGAATCAAGCCAAAGTCCCCACAACTGTATCTCTTGGAAACCACCTCCACAAATCAAAGGACGTCCATCTTGGAAACTGCCTCCACAAATCATGGGATGCCCACATTGGAAACGGCCTTCACAAATCATGGGATGCCCCACATTCTCCTCTTGCACGTCTCCTCTTGGAAACCACCTCCACAAATCAAGGGACGTCCATATTGAAAACTGCCTCCATAAATTATGGACGCCCACATTGACATCGACATTGGAAACCGCCTTCATAAATCATGGGACGCCCCACATTCTTCTCTTCGCTGGCCGAGATCTTCTTCCTCTAATGACAATATGGTGCAAGTGCTTGGTAGTCTATAAAAAGGGCTCCTGGCTTTTTGTAAGAGGTAGATGATTAATGAAGTTTTCTTGAGAAAATCTCCTGCTTGTTAGATGGGTCCCCTGTGAGAGGGTAGGCGTGAGGCTTGATGTCTATTTATATCGTCCATATTTTATCCTCCTTTCTCCACTTTGCTTCAAGCCCATTTTCAACCGATCAGGATCCCTGTCTTCCATGGTTCCAAAGTTGCATGTTGTTCCCATCATGAATCAAGGTATGAAAGCTTACAATATGGTGGAATCCCTTGTCATCCTCAAGTTCCTTCCCTGAGTGCATCGATTTTACTTAAGTTTATTAATTGCTGGAAGAACCCTCTTTAAAATCCTTTCAGATATGCAATTATTAGATTTACTTATTCGCTTCTTTATTACTTTGTTTAAATTCTAAATTCAAACTTTGTTTAGTCTTCTAAGTCCCCTCCATAAAATTTCTAGTTCTTAAACAATAAGTGAATGCATGTGTTATTTCACTTAATCATTCATTTAATCTTTACTAATTCTATTAGAGATACATCCCACGTCGGTTGTCCCACATCAGGATTGTAGTGAAACGTGCAAACAGTCGTGGGTGGTGGAGTCATGCACGTGGGCCCCACAATGAATCCTATCCGAATGGATGGAAGCCTCTCTTTCGAAGACATGTGAGATTCTTTGGACCTCATGACTGGAAGGAACATAATGAAAGTAACAAAAATGAAGAATGCTCCACTGGCAAGGAGCAGCCCCAAAGTACATGAGAGCCTTTCTAGAGGGATCGTTACTAGTAGCATTCTGGAAGCTCCTAGGTAATTCCCTCACACCTTTAGATACCACGTTGAAGGTCCCAGTGACCTTATCGCTGGCGGTCTTGACAGTGGCCTCGAGATTGAACTCAAAGGCATAGGACCCGCCCTCCTTGGTCGCTTTGGAGGCAGCGTAGGAGTTCCAATTGGCGAGGAGGGAGAAAGGCGGCTTCTGCTGCTAGCTACTGCTTGGCCCTCCACCAAACCAAGCCTGCGTGGTCCATGGTGGTGGCGAAAAGCAAGCCAGAGGAGCCGAGAGCTAGAGGTATGGTGCTGGAGGCTGATTGGAAATGGCCAACGGAGAATGACCGATTGAGGATGGCCAATCCGAGTGGCCGATTGGAGATGGTCGATGGGAGTTTAGCTCGGGTGGTTGATTGGAGATGGCCAACCCGGGTGGCTGACTGGAGTTTGACTCGGATGGCTGACTGGGAATGCCGTTCCGAGTGGCCGATTAGAAATCCAGCCGAAATGGCCAAATGGGATGGCCGAGGCTGACTAAAGATAGCTAACTCGGATGATCGATTAGGGATAGTTGATCCGGATGGCAGACTGAAAATCTAATCCGAATGATTGAATCAGTCTGCCAAGGCTGATTGAAGATGATCAATTTGGATGGCCGATTGAGGATGATTGATCCGAATGACCGATTGAAAATTCAATCCGAATGATCGAATCGGATGCGGTCACGGTTGCTCACGGGGTTTATTGCCCCATGAGGTGAGATTTTGAAATCTAATCCCTCCCGGTCTAACCTTCCAGCCGACGCCCAATGCCCGACGCCCGGCCGATCTCCTGCCCTCAGGCGGCCAAGCCTGTAAGCAAACGGAGGGGAACGGCGCGAGAGGTAACGTTACGGCCCTACGTGGCCGCCTGGCCGGTGAGAAAGTGAGGTGAGGGCACCGAATAAAAGCTGGATCCCGTCACCGCCAAGCAGAGGGCTTCACGGATCCCTATAAATATTTCCCCATCACGAGCTCAACCGGAGGCGCTGTGGCAACTCCTCGGAGCCTCTGAGCGAGGCCACCGGGAGAGCAGACGCGAGAGAGAAAGGGAGGGAGAGATGTCAGACTTGGACCGGCAAATAGAACAGTTGAAGCGATGCGAACCGCTCACAGAGTCGGAGGTGAAGGCGTTGTGCCTCAAGGCCATGGAGATCCTCGTCGAGGAAAGCAACGTCCAGAGGGTCGACGCCCCCGTCACCGTAAGATTCTATCTTTCATCCTTTTTCCCCTTCTTTCAGTGGATCACCATCTTTTGATCTGTTTTACTTTATCTACAACTGTTCTCTGGTGCGTCTTGCCCTTTGCTGATCTGGGTTTGGTTTGATTCTCTTTAGACTGATCGAAGGTGCTTCTGAGTTTTGTTTTTCGAGCGATTTTTCCCTTAAAGACTGAATCTTTAGGGTTTCTTTTAACTTTTTTTTTAATCTTTAAAAGCATTTTTGATAGAGCCCACTTTTTATCAGAGACCACAAGTTTTATAAATCATTTCTCAGATGATCAATTTGTGTTTGTTGATTTCAATGGTATATTACTGATGTCGTTTCTATCATGTTTGTACGTCCGTAAGAAGTTATGATAGTTGTGTATGACTGTCTTTATTATGTGCTCCTTCTTGTTAGTCTCAATTTTGTGAGAGGTTTTGTTGGAAAAAAAAATCATAATTGTCATTGAGTTTTTTTGTTTACCAGCTGCACCTTGCTGCTTAGCTCTTGTCAGAAACGCTGTGCCATAAAATTAGGACTGATCAGGGAAACCTTTATGCATCACCATTGTCAAATGGCTTCATATTTTTATCTTCAAGGTTTTATTTTATTTTTTTCCTTTATAGACATTATCTCAATCCTAGTTTTCCCTATCCACCATCCTTTTCAAACTTAAAGCCTGAATCTGCCCTTTGTACTTATATCACATGCTTGGTATAAGAGGCCAAGAAAATCCCTTTGTCTAGTTTACCTATCTATTTGTTCATAGTCATGTTAAAACTTGCTTAACTTGTACTCACCTTAACCTCCACATTCTAGGAAAAAAAGTTGTAATTTTAGTCTTGAACTTATCTTGTAAAGAAATAAGCGATAGGTGGAGTGAACAATAAAATAGGACTAATGGAAGAGCAATAAGGGCATTTGATGCAAACCGAAAAGAAAATATACAGAATGTTTATCCCCAATTCTGGCAAAGTCTCTGGTATCTTCTCAAAATAACATGGTTTTAATGTATTGAGACTTGTACCAAAAATGTAGGTAGAAAGTACCTTTAAGATTCTACGTGTCACTTCTGAATCAGAGAATGCATATAATTAAACAGCAGCTTTTGGCTTGCTGGTGGTGTAAAATGTGTCAGCTTGATCATAACTTTGAAGTGAGATATAATTTTGTCATGAATCCTAAGGGCAAGAGCTTGCCTTCAATGTTCACAATCCCCTCTAAAGGATTGTCTTCTCTAGCTAATGTCTTCTTCAAAATAGCTTTTTAAAGTCAAGCATGCAATTTGCATTGTCCAGAGTGGTTCCATATTATACCAGGTGAGTGGTTCACCCTCTTTACAAACATGCTATAAATCTATCTAATAAAGTAGTTATCATCAGGCGTAGAACACAAACTCTATTTTCTTAATTTGAAAATTAAGCTTTTCTCCCTTATCCCTTAAAGAGAGAGAGAGCCTGAACACTCTCTGTTCTAATTCATCATTGTACATCAGAACAAATGACGTCTTGGCACCTCTTTAGCCTATTTCACGCACTATACTCAGAGGATTGTAGTCAACACAAAGACAAATAAATAACACTCACATTCCTGAGATAAAACATCCTTTCAAAATCATCCACTTTAAAATGTATTCCAAATATATTTACAGGTGAAATGTGGACCAGCCAAGAAATTCTAATGTTAGTGGTTTCAGCACATATAAGAAGTCTTACTTGGACACTGTTAGAGGGACATCATGAAACTGTTTGGCAGAAGTGCACAATTTTCTTCTCTGCATGCTGAAATAAGGAGTGGGGAATATGCCCTCTTTTGAGGTGAATATATGAATATGGAGAGTATTTCAAAGAGTCGTGACATGGTGACTCATGAGAGCCATGAACTGTATTCCATTTACGAGATAAATATGTTGTAGATTATTGCAGAAAAAAAGGAATATGTTGAATTATGTGTTGATTATCCAATTGCTTCTCTTTTCCTTATTATTCTTCTACTTTCTTTGTTCCCTTTTCATCATCTTTATCTTATACCTGTTTATTTTCATCTGATTCTTCTGTCTAATTCTTTTCTTGTCATTATTATCATCTTTATCATCATTATTATATCTTTTTCTTCTTCTCATTTAGAGAATCCTTCTCATGCCTTCTCTAGAGAGGGGCCATAATTTGTCTCATTTTCTGGTTATCTAAGTAATAACAGATGTTATTATCCACTTTGTTCTCATCTCATCTTGTTGTTATTGATCGAAGATTCTCAAGATGACTTATTGGAACCTCAAAGTGCCATTTTCTTGACTTGTTGGTTGTGGGTTCCAGATCCTTCCTTTATTTCCTTCTGTAACTGGCCTGTCTTTTTCAATATTAATTCTACAAGCTTCTGTATCTATGTTAGAAGTTGGTTTCTAGGTACCTTGAGCATGCTCAAATGTTTGAAGCAGCTACTGAGATTGGTGGAGATGTTTGAGGTTCAAGAGGGACCTGCAGAAATGTTGGCTAATCAGTACATCTGAGTATTTATGTTTTCAATCACCAATTCCTCATGTAACTTGTGAGTCTAGAAAGATTCTCTGGAAGTTGGAATGAACCATAAAGAAGCGTTTTCCATTGGTACTTCTAGAGTTCCCTGGGAAATTTATTGTTACATACCTAAAGATCATGTCTTGATGTGTCAATTAGTTCAAGAGAGAGAGAGAATGTGCGTGTGTTTGTGTGTGTTTTATAAACCCTAAAATGAGATGGAGTTCATACATTCTCATTGCTTAATAGTTTTTTACTTATTATTTCCAGATATGTGGAGACATTCATGGACAGTTTTATGACATGAAAGAACTATTCAAAGTTGGAGGCGACTGTCCGAAGACTAATTACTTGTTTCTAGGGGATTTTGTCGACCGAGGATTTTATTCTGTTGAAACGTTTCTGCTTTTGCTAGCATTGAAGGTAATGATCATAGAAAACACCATTTTTCTTCTTTTCAAAAGAAAACTGAGATTTTCTCCTTTTGTATATCTCTAGTTTTTTTATTTGTGTTAAGATTCATACTGTCCTATTGATTGTTCTTGCTTTTAAAACTCTTCCTGATTATTGATAAATGTCACTGCATCTTCTTGGCAATAGCTTCTTGGAGGCTGGAAGTTGTAATGCATATTATTCTTGTGGAATTTGTTAATTTAAAGGCCTTTTTGCATATGATCTTGGCCCTTTTGATGAGTCAAACTAAGGGTTTACTTTCATACATTTGGGTAAGTGTTACTGCAAACCATTGATACAATATCATAAAAGGGTGCACATTGTGAAAAATATCTCTGATTTTGGGAAGCACAAAGAAGACTGCAAAAGCCTAATTACAATATGAGGAGTGCTTCTTCCTACATAATTTCATTGGTGACAAAAGTAAAGAGTGATAAAATGGGCAGCCTGGTTAGTCCACCTATCTTCTTCAAAATCTTAGGCACCAAGGGCTCAATGGAATTTATCTGAGACCAATAGAATAATTATTGGATTTGCACATAAGGGTAAGGCTGTGTATATCTAACCTCCCTAGAACTTGCAATGACAGGAGCCTTGTGCATTGGGCTGTCCTTTTTTTCACTAAAGCCAATAAAATAAGGTGGTCTCACCAACTAACAACTGTATTGTAAGAAACTCAACTCAACTCAACTCATCTAAGCCTTTTCCCAATTACATGAGGTCGGCCTTATGGATCTCCTTCCTCCACTCTACTCTATTCAGGACTAAGTCGACACTCAAATTACAAATAGTTATATCTTTTTTAATTATTTCTGTCCATTTTAGTTTAGGTCTACCTCTACCTTTATCATTACTATGAATTGTTAAAAAATCACTCTTTCTAACTAGAGCATCTAAAGGTCTTCGTAAATTGTAAGAAGAACACATTTATTTCAAGTTGCAACTAAAAGTAATTCCTTACATTGCATGGGCTTTTCTTTTTAATGTTCTATGTGGAGTTAACCTAACAGTAGCATCTGTCAAGAAATTTGATTTAATATATATATATACACACACACACACACACACACATTCAGAAGCTAGAGCTAAATATCTTGAAGGATGCTGAACAAAACATCCCTAATACTAGATAAATATTTGTGTTTTATAATGAGAAAGTTTGGCTGCATACACCAAAGATTGCATAGAACTACACGCTCAACAAGGAAATCCTGCCTGTTGGCTTGAATTTTCTCCTCCAAAGTTATATTACAAAGTTACACCAGAGCTTCTTTGATGAAATTGATTTTAACCTATCTTAGAGACTTGGCCCTAATAATCCTATTTATATTTAATCAATGGTTGCTATTTGATAAGGTTCAGAAGACGGGCCAAAAGGGGAAATGAAACTGGGTAACATTTTATACGAACTTGTTTCTGACATGTCAAATGTGATAGACACATACATGGATGTACAATATGCATATTTCTACACTTCTGAAACTATAGAAACGCAACTTGTCAAGTCTCCCTCTCCTCAGTAATTCATGTTTGGAATGAAGGGTCATCTATTTCAGTGTTTGGGTGGTGGTTGGACACCGATAGATTTTTCAGGAGGTCCAGATATTAGAGATGAAATTTTTAAGTTATGTTTCTCGTTACATTACTATATTCAACTTCAAATAGGAATCCATTTTTCCATTTCAAACACAAGATCGATGTTTCTCAAAAAAATTATAAACCAATGTAAGATATCCTTCTAGCATTACCTTTTTGCTAATTATTAACTTTCTTTTCTAATAATTGTCATACTTGAAACAACTTTAATTTTGGAAACATTGTCAAAAATGCATGGAATGGTTTGTCTTTGCATGTTGGCTATTGGGATTGCTTTCCCAGGCTATTGTTATTTTAGTTAAAAAAAGTGGCAATCCCAGTATAATTTATTTACCCTTGACTAATGTGGTGAGCTAGAACTAGAGCCCAATGAGTAATTAATCTGCATCAAATACATATTGTTAGGTAAATGCTCCTATTATTCAAGGGCCGGCCTTTGAGTTCTCAAGGACTCACATGACTTAACTTTGCTTTTGAACCTTTTTTCAGTCTTTTTGATGCATCATAACAAATCGTTGTCACTTACCGCATTTATATGGTTTGTCTTTATATGTTTCTCCTTTTAGTGGATGGTGGATGATGCTTTCTTTACATCTGTTATCCTCCATGGTAACTGTTTGTTATCTATCAGTTGTTCCATTATCTGCTTTTTTTTATTTCAATTAGTTTGCCTATGGATTTATCATATCCTCACCACCAATAGCAGATTTTTGGATTATGATTCTGAAGAATCCAACCAATTCAAGATATCTTGTGTGATATGGATTTTTCTCACATTGCATCTCAAGATTTTAAGGTGTTTTTGATTTCCTCAAGCTGTTCAGTGTCATTAACATCCAATGGTAGAAGGTAATGTATGAAACCAGTCAACAGAAGAACAAAAGGCTAGCAGAGGAGCACCAAAAGCTGATGATGTTGTTACCCTTTATTTGGTCCATGGAATTTTAAAAACTTTATGTTCATTATTTCCAGGACTTGTTGCATGTTTCTTCCATCCTGTACTTTTAATTTGCAAGGATGACTGACCAATTGTCAAAGTGACTTTACTAGTTGGAACCCAACTAGTATTTCAAGATGGCCATTGTATAAACTTTATGCTAGCATATAAATAGTAATCTATATTTGCTCATGCCTTTAGCATAATTTTCCAGAATTCTATTATGATTTTGAATCAGCTGGCCAATTTTCTTGAGTTTGTGTAGGTTAGGTATCCAGACCGTATAACTCTCATTCGAGGAAATCATGAGAGCCGGCAGATCACACAGGTTGAGATCTTCTAGTTGTCTTGTAACATATCCTGATTTTCCCCATCTAGAAGACTAATGTTCCTTCTAATCAGGTTTATGGATTCTATGATGAGTGTCTCCGCAAATATGGGTCAGTAAATGTATGGAGATATTGCACAGATATATTTGACTTCTTAAGGTAGCCTCTCTTAGGCTCTATTTTTAGTGTATCTTTACAATGGTAATTGTTTTATTGTCCTTCAGGCTCTATTTTTAGTGTATTTTTACAATGGCAATTGTTTTATTGTCTTTTGTTCCTACATACAGTCTATCAGCACTCATTGAGAACAAAATTTTTTCCGTCCATGGGGGGCTATCTCCTGCCATTACAACATTAGATCAGGTCAGCTATATATTTTCCATCTGTTTTTAATTATTTATTGAAACTCTCAATCATCAACTGAGATAATATCCTGTCCAACAGATTAGAACAATAGACCGAAAGCAGGAAGTGCCTCATGATGGGGCCATGTGTGATCTTCTATGGTCTGATCCAGAAGATGTTGTTGAAGGTTGGGGTTTAAGTCCTCGGGGTGCAGGCTTCTTGTTTGGTGGGAACGTGGTTACATCCTTTAACCACTCAAACAACATTGATTACATATGTCGTGCACATCAACTAGTGATGGAAGGATATAAATGGATGTTCAATAACCAGATTGTAACAGTCTGGTCTGCTCCAAATTACTGTTACAGGTACTTGTTAAATGTTTTTCTTTAGAAAACCATTTTTCCTTGACAAGTGAAAATAAATTATAGGAATAACTGCTCATCTGCCTATTTTGAAACAGTATTTTATGTTTAATAAATATGAAGTGTTAGATGGTGAATCTTTTGTCCAATTCTTTATTATATAGTAGCCTTTTCTTGATTTCCTAAACACATTGCTACAAAGGTTATCTTGGATCCACTGTTTTTGAAAACAAAATGGACCAACCAGCTATGTTAGGCATGATATAAGCCTGTCATTGTTGGCCTTGTATAATGTTGTATCCTAAGAATTATTATCGAACCTTCCACTCTGCTTCAAGAATATAACTGGTTAAAGTTCAACTTTCATCTTATTCTTTTCCTTCAGTCTATGTGGGAATGGGTTTCTTTATTGTTATGCATTCCAGCAAATTTGAATAAAATAAAAATTCTAGGAACTAAGTATTATCTTGAAGTCTTAGTAATCAAATCTGATCAAATTGGCTGTTAAACTTGCTTGTCCAAATCATGTTCTTACCATAATTTGTTTATGCTTGGATCCAAAGTATGCTGTGCTGGTCGGTATGCCGTTGTATCGAGTGTACCTTGCCAGTACTGTACTGGTACAGTATGGCAGGTGTACTGGCAATCGATACCTGTATGCCCCTTTGTGCCAAGACGGCAAAGCATGCTTAGATCTTATAGGGATGATAACTGGTCTCCTGAGCTAGATGCTAACCTCTGACACTTACATTTCAATCTTAATGTCCATATTTTATTCCTGGAGTTCATATTTAATTTTGGTAAAGAAATCTGCCAACTTATCCTTGTTATATCTGGTACCACATTATTTGCATTTCATGTAGGGGATGATTTACCAATAAATTGGCAGTTGAACTGGAAGAAATCAGCTATGGCCCATCTCTCTTGTTCAACCTCATGATGAGTCAGAGAGGTGTTTCATTAATGAAATTATGCCTCTGCTACTATGTATGAGCCATTCAAAGGTCAAAGTAGCATGGAATTTGAAAGGTCTTACTTAAAAGATGTCTGTTTCATTCAATCAGCACTCAAGCTTGTATTGTTGTTCAAAGTACAACACTTATAACATAGTAGGCATGGAGTGGACTGTGAACAAAGTGGGACTGTGACTGTAGATATGTCTATGTGCTTACAGTTTCATCTTCTTGAACCATGTCTTCTCCTTTATGAATGACTTTTCAGATGTGGTAATGTGGCCGCCATCCTTGAGCTGGATGAGAACCTGAACAAGCAGTTTCGTGTGTTTGAAGCCGCACCACATGTTTGTGTCCCTGACTTTTTTTCTCCCTGTATTTGTACTCAAACAATCATTGTTAAAATACACATTTTCATGCAGGAAGCAAGAGGGGTTCCTTCTAAGAAACCGGCTCCTGATTACTTCCTCTAATACCAAACTTGAGACCCCACGCCTCCATTTCAGTTGGTGGTATGCAAGCTCACCAGATTTTCTTGTTACTGGAGTGAGCTCTTACTACTGTACTGTTGCATGCTACACTTATCCGGAGTGCAACTATCCATAGTTGAGAAGTGCTCTTGGATTGTAAACCGCTTTGAGCCGGTTGGTTTTCCAGTGTGTTATGCGTTGTGTGTACAAGTATGAATCCTGTTTGGTTTGAAATATATACCGCTAATGGCACCCGGTTCTATGCTTTTCTTGCACCATTGTGGTGGAAAGCAGCAAGCGTATTAGAGGAAGTCATTCTGAATTTCATTTAAGTAACAATGCTGAACGCTGTAAATGTTTGTTTTTGCATTGCATTAGCATATGTGAAAGACATCTTCAAAAGAGATCCGAGATCCGATGTTGATATTAGCTAGGGGGTCTTTCATACTTTGTTGTTATCAAAACTTTAGTTGATTCGCACTGGCTGATTTCAGATGCTTTCTATGATAAATGTGATCAGGGTATTCAAAAATATCATCCATGTGAATGCGTTACAGGAATCGTCTCCACACAGGTTTGACCAATTTCAAGCTGTTCTTAACAGACACAACTGAAAATTTTGTGCGCCTATCACAAATGTTCTGGGCTGATATTTCTTCTTTTGGACTGCTAAGAGTGCATCCCAGTTATTTCTTAGATATGATCACTGAACAACAGGTCATCTCTTCAGTTTCGGGTATGTACCAGTGATACTGATGAACATTTAACTTTTTAAGAACTGAGTCGAGCGGTAAGTTATCATTCGGTTGTCAAGAATGTAAAGTGGTTTTCTCTGGTGCTATTTTCATTACCCGGGAAAGATCAGTTTCCCTGAGTTAGGGCTTTGCCTGCAGAATTCTTGTGTGAAGTTAAAACTGGGAAAGCCTATAAACTCAGGTTTCAAAGCTTTTTCGAGTTCTCATCTGTCGAAAGTATACATTTTGGTTTGCATGAAGTGAAAAAGTGGGGAAAAAAGGATGGTATCGGACATGAATTCAAGAGGTTCCAAAGCTTTTTCATTCTGTCCTTGGATCAATTTTGTGCTTGGGCTTCCTTCTGCTGAAGTATTTTTTTTGGGTTTGCATGAAGTGAAGATTGGGAAAAGATGAAATCTCTGATTAAAACAGCTCTGCTAAGCTTATACTTCTCAATCTTAGCCCCCAGACACCCATGTACGGTTCCATCTCCACATGGTTGCTGAACAAGGACCAGCAGGCTGTGATTTACGTACATCATCTATTGGTATGAAAAACAGAACATGCAGTGCAGAGCTTTATTAAACCAAGGGATAAGTAGTTAAGTACTGACTTGAGAAGTTATATAATAGCTGTGCTCTCTTTTTTTTTTTTTTTTTTTAATAATATTATAACAGGTTGTTCTCACTCACTGTTCTTTATCTAATCCCGTCCAGCGTGGAGCCCAGGTTCTCGGACCAACCAAGTCATTTTATGGCCAGGTTGAAGGAGATCTGACACTCTTTAACATCAAGCATGTTCCATTCAAACTAACGTTCGGTGGTGGTTGGCAGCGTTCTAAACACACTGCTGCATTCGGAAGCAGCAGCTCGGAGGAGAGAAAAAATTGCTACAAATCCGTTCCAAGTCCTAAACGCAATAAATGGTCTCAGCCACTGTACCGTGGTTGCTGACTCCCAAGTGATTCCATCCTTCACTGATGCTTTGATCGCACCAATGGAAGAAAAACTTAAAACTGATCTCAAAAGAAAAAAAGGTGAAAGGAAAACGATTCATGATTAAAAAAAGTAGGGAGGAGGGTGATGAGGAAAAGGAATATGCCTACACCCAGTAGCAAGCAAAACCTGGCATCCCAACTTTAGTTAGCCATGTGCAAGAGCTTTCAGCATACATCCAGAGGCCCCCTCCTTTTCCCACTCCCAGTCCTTTCTCTTTTTAAATGGCGTGGGCTTTAACAATGTCCGGGTCCAGCTCTAAAGCTCTGTCACCTCCCAAACAAACACATGGGATCCCCCCTCTACCTACCATGAGAAACGCACTGGAGCGCACACGCTGCTGCTTCCAATCAATCGAAGCTGCCTTTACGCAAAGTCGTTTAGTGTTAATGGTAGGGGGTCGTGGCTATTAAAAGGGAGCTGTCCGAGAGTTTTAAGCAGAGCGCTGTGGAGTATGCGCTAAGTTAGGTGTCACTCCACGGTTCTAAGCTTTCCTCTTGAAAAGTAGATGGTTAGGTGATTCTTAAAGTAGAATTGGAGGGAACTCGTATCAGAATTCTCTTCTGGCATGGGTCTGGCTGGGTGTTTGGCTAGGAGAGTCCTCTCGAAGAGTCGATCTTCTTCAAGCATACGAAATGGCAATGTAGTTTTCTCTGATCCTAAGTGCATGTTCTCTCATATAATTCACGTGTTGTGTTCATGATGCTTTGGCTCTATTGCATATGTGCATGTAATGCTATTACAATTGTGGTTCATTTTATTAGTGTGGTAATGGGCTGATACTTGGTATTATTTGATGTAATTATATCTGGATTTTTGCTGCTCTTAGTTCTGTTCAGACTTCAGTATCAGTTGGTGTTCCTTCTCTCTTGGAGTCTCGAGTCAGGAATTTTTTTTTTTTTTTTGACTACTTTTTGTAGTATTCTGTATCAAGCTTACTACATAATGACAGGTCTCTCCTTTTCATTTCTATGAATATTATATTATCTATTTTGTACTTCTTTTCTTCTGTGAGAAGGATTTTGTTTACATGCTTTTCTCTTTCTTTCTTTCTTTCTTTTTATGGTCAGCATAAATTTCATTTGGTTTTTGATTTAAATGGCTCATTATACCCTTGAAGAGTTAGGGTGACAGACTTTAATTCTTTAGATCTTTGGTTAATTGACCATAGATGGATGCTAGCTAAACTACTTTGATCTTAGCAGGAGAGGAATTTTGGAATAGATAAGAGTAGGTGGAGTTTGGTTCGGCACTACCTTTGTGGAGAAGAATTCCATTCAGTTCTTGCAGAGGATGATTTATCCTCTGCTAAGGGTTCTGAAGCAACCGTAATGCAGCATGTGATAGAAACTTCAGGAGATGAAGAAAGTCTTCCAGTGATCAAATTAGAAGAGAATGAAGAACCAAGTATCAAAGAAGGGAACTCACCTACAAAACTGTTGAGTCAAGAAGATGCAGCTATCTTTATCCAATCAGCTTTCAGAGGCTTTATGGTTTTTTACTTCGAACTTTCTGAGCATTTCTTTTCATGTGATTGACTTTCGATGATACTAATGGCAAAATAATTCTAAGGAGCTAGATAGACTTATATTTCATTGATTCTCCAATGTAAGCCTTTAATTTTGATCATCCCTTTGGATGGGCTGCTTAGATGGAAATTCCTGTTAAAAAATATATTTGTGGTTAGTTTTGGAAAGCCTTTAGTGGAATGCTGATTGCAAAGTTATAGCTTTAGAGGAGGTGAAGTTTTTGATATCTTACAGCCACTTCAGTTATATGATTTCAGGCAAGGCGGTTGTATGAAGAAATCAGAAAATCATATGAAGGAGATCATATTGAAGAATTGGAAAATCCAAGTGGGACATCAGTGGCTACATCCACTGAAGCCCACCTGGGAGATTCTGTTGAAAATCTTAGTGTTCAAGATAAGAGCATTGTAATTCAGCACAAGGTGCAGCACAAAGCTCGGACACAGGCTTATAGGGTGAAGGTAATGACCACCGCACCTTGGACCCTTTTTTTTGGATTTGAACTGATTTTGCTGTCTAAAAGCCACTTTAGTTCTATAATTTCTTTTTTTCCTTCCATAGAACAAATGTATTTAGACTGCCATAATAGCTTCATTCTGTAACTTAATAGTATCTGATACTCTGAATTTAGAATCTAATTCTAGGAGTCACATGATTGATGTACATAACAGTGCCTGTAGCAGAAACTTACGTTACAGTTTGTCATAGGTCAGCATGCTCTCTTCCTATATGCTGCACTTTCCTTGCTTATGTTTCTTTTTTTGTTAATATAGAGTGGGACCAACAAGGACATATTGCTGACTTTACTTTTGATTTTTCTATAAAATGTCACCCCCAGTCATATATTGTTAGTAGCAACCTTCATTGACCAAGACAAACAGCATGCTTGTGAAGCATTGCATTGAAGCAGTGGAGGTGCTCTTTATAATGGGAAGATTTTCCATATGCAAGTCTTCCCATTTTTAGTTATAGAAGAAAAGTTAGTGTTGCTAAAATTACTTGAGGTCTGAGCAAGGATTCATATGAGAACTCATGAGAATATCTAAATTGTTTAAACTGATCTAATGATGAATAAAACACTTGAGAATAGGATCTATATATTTCTTAAAGTCAGGCCAAGGTTGATCAGTTTGCTATTTGACAGATTTGTGTAGAATTACTGTGGTAGTTTAGTTCTAGGATTTTTTGAAATTAAAAGTAAAATCATAAGATTTACTGGCCAGAATCTATGGAATTGAGTTTGACCTTTAGAGTATATACATAAGGATTGTACTAGCCCATAAAAAGATTTTGTTATTCATATCAAAGAATTCTCAGGCTACTGATTGATTCATTTTTGTCAACGTTACCCCATTTGCGCCTGTATCAACTTTATTTAACAATACATACATGCATGCATAATCTGTGATGGATAGTTATGGTTGCGTGAATGACATCAAAACATATATAAACCTTAAAAAAATTGTTACACATGTTGTAATTTCAACTTCTTCATTTTCCAGAATGAGAAGATACATGGATATGTGGTAAAACTTTAAAAGATAGAATTAAAAATAAACATATACAATCCATGGTAATGATAGAGGTAGAGGTAGACCTAAACTAATATAGATAGAAATAATTAAAAAAGATATAACTATTTATAATTTAAGTGTCGACTTAGTCTTGAATAGAGCATAGTGAAGGAAGCAGATTCATGTAGCCGACCCTATGTAGTTGGGAAAAAGGCTTAGATGAGTTGAGTTGAGTAGTTGAGTAGAAGATACTACCACTGTTTGTTGCTTAACATTTCTTTTAGCACATAGCGTGCTTTGGACTATGATATCCAGTATAAGAAAATTATTGCTCAAGCTATTTTCTTAGTATTCACAAGCTAATTGTTGCTTTTTAATATATTTGAGGTTTTCATGACAATGGTGACTCGGACAGAAAATTTTGAACCTCACATGTTTGAAATGCAAGGATCATATTCAGATGATGGCAAGAAAAAGAGGTGCTGTTAAGAATGCACCTGGTAAGCTAGAAGATAATATCTAACATTTGTAAGAACAAAGGATCTATTAGTTTGACGGTGTTCTAGAATGGGGTTTAATGATTATACCTGTGTAAACAACAAGGCATGCTGATCTGGAATCACCTAACTTATCTGGATTTATTTCAGGGTTTTTATTTAAGCTTTTACAATGAATCTTCTTTCACCAAGTACCAAACTCTTAATCAGTGTCAGTTGGCAAGTCCAGAATATGAAAAAATAAAGCTGTCAAAAATAAATATTACATGTATATTCTATTTAAGCTCAATACTTGTTGAAAGATGGGATAAAATACTCAGGAAGTGGATTGCTGGACCTGCATTATTGATTTTATTCTCTTAATAGGTAACTATTTGATTTACCAGCTTTTATCTGTTCTTCAGTATTTCAAAACAACACAGAAAAGAAACTCTAGATCAAGTGATAGCATATACTGTTACTCTGTATCTTCATTGCAAATGTGATATTTTAATTGCAGGAAAAATGGGATGATAGCACCGTCAGTAGCAATGAATTGAAATTAAAAATCCAAAACAGACTTGAAGCAACAACAAGACGTGAGAGAGCTCTAGCATATGCCTTCTCTCAGCAAGTAAGGATAATATGATCAATAACTAGAATCAAATTAATCCTGAAGTAACTTTGAGTTAATTTATCCATAAACAGCTGAGAACTTGCTCTGTGAAAAAAAATCAACCTGGTCCAACTCAAATGATCCCAACATGGGATGGAGCTGGCTTGAGAGATGGATGGCCACCCGCACGCCAGAAAATTTCTTGGCAGAGGACTGTTTGACCAGGCACTTTGATCCCATTTCCACTTACCATAGATCAACAATCACCAAGAAGACATTTGATGTAGCCATTGAGGAAAAGGAAAGTTGTGGTTCTAATGATGTATCTGTGAATTTTGATAGTTCTATCACACCTTCTCAGACTCCTAGAGATGGCAGCACACCAGCTAAAAACAGGTTAAAGGCTACAAGAGGTGCGTTGCAAAGAAAAACAGTGCCAGATTATCATTACATGTCACGGTCAAGCAAGGTGAGTAATTCTTTTCATGGTGAAACAATCTCAAAAACATTGAAAAATTCTCAAGTCATCCACTAAGTTTTTGGTAACATTCTCTGAGAAGTAGATTATTCAGATTCAATGTTGTCCTCTTGTTTGCTGTTCCCATTGTGGTTTTTTTTTTTTATTACGATTTTTGCTGTCTTTTCCATGTTTACTTGCATCAACCCCTACAGACAAATCAATAGCATATATGCTAACTTTTCTTCCTATTTTTATTTGTCCAATATTTTCCATACTTCTGTTAATACTCCAAATTTTCACTGAATTTCAGTGTTTCCATCTAGCCATCTTATTCCAGAATGCCAAACTTGTGACTAGAATGCTTTCTAAAGTTTCACTCCTATTACCAACAGACCAAGCAATTAAATTAAATCATGACCAATGAAAGTGGTGTGGAATTGATTGCTTGATTCTACTGCTAGGTAAGCAAGAGGGACACTTTGGAAGAAGTTGAGAACGAGAAGAGATGCAAACAAGTGCAGGGAAAGAACAAATTGGACCTGGATGTAGTTGCTGCTCAAGTTCCATCGGACTACTTGATGAACAATTGTATATAATTTTCTGGTCAGGTGAATTTAAAGTACTAGCTTATTTGTTCTTTGATGGTTTCAGTGACTCACTGTTCATATGAAAGTATCTGAAGCTACCAGGATTCTATTGGCTTTTGTGTCCCTATTTTTTTCATGTACAACCAAAGGAAGCTGTTCATGATGGGAATTCATCAGAGATGCAGTACTAAAATGCTTGGTTTGCAGTCTCAGCCCAGCCAAATGACAGGTTGAGCTATTCACCAGCCATTTGATGATTAAGGAATCAAAGCTCTTTCTTCCATTTGGAGTGTGTGATGATTCAGTAAGCAGTGTATTCACATTTTCCCCTTTTTTTTTTTTTTTTTTTGTTGTGGTCTTGTTGAGAACAGAAGTGGTCATTCCATGCAAGATAACAACTTCTTGGGCAACTTACTCTTCCTTTACTTCTGTTTACTCATGGTCAAGGGAACTTTGAGAATACAGGGTTCAAAGAACTTTCTATGATCCAAGAAACCTGCTCAAAGTTAAAATGACTGATCATTAAGGTTCTAAATTATGTGGGGTTACATTGCTAGTTATCATCGCAAGTTATTTAAGTTAGTTCTAGCATCATCCTAGCTAGAATGAAGTTTTGTTTTTAGTGACTAATAGAGTAAGGTTTCGTAAAGTAATAGCTTGGTGTCGACCATAGAATTGATACCTACGTCCTAGTCAAGTCAAATTTGGCGAAACAAAAATACTACTTTATTAGCAGTATAAAGTGCTTGCATTGTAACAAATTGGAGTGTCATGTTTACAGAAGATTTAGCACGTGGGAAAGAAATTGAACATTATTAAGGTAGTATTTAAAATAGAGGATAAGAGGATATCCAGGGATATCCCCTCTTATCCCCAAAAGCCATTATTATAAGGGATATCTGGGAATAAAGTTAACCAAAGGGATAATCCATGGTTAACCATGGGATATCCCCTCAATTTATTCCCTAGAAAATGCAGGAATAGTTGGTTATCCCTTCAAATAAGAGTAAAAGAAAGTTATCCTATGGATTTACTTTTTTGCATTTGATATGATCAATGGGATAGCCAAGGATATCCCTAGGAATAGCCAGGGGATAAACTCTATCCCGTACACTTATCCATGGATAATATTTTTTCTATCAAACATTAGGTAATGATAACTGAAGAACATAAATTTTTTGTCCGCTAATAAAGAAATGGCAGACCATGTAACATGGCATAATATGATCTTTAGTAGCTTATATAGTGCCTATGTGGTGCTTAGACTGATGCAGAGAAAATGAAAAGAAAAACTCTCATCATTAGCTTAAGGATTTCATGGTTTGACGTGTGCATTATGATTTACTTTGGTCAGTAAGATCCACTGCTTATTATGATCGTAAGAGTCCAAATCTATTGATATTTTTAATTCCCCAACATAATATTCACTATTCCTAACATATTTCTTTTTACAAATATCCATCATTCGGCCATCATCCATTGAAGCCTTCCCTCTCAGTTCTAATAGCCCAAGGCCTATATAGCCTGTCTAGCTTTTTTTTCACTCAAATAAGCTGCAGTAAGTAGAGAAAAGGTATGGAAAATTCATAAGTTCTTGAATCCACCTCACCCAATAACTACAATTGAGTTTTCTTTTATATTTTTGGAAATTGCAATGCACACTGAGATGCTTTCATGCTTTGACAACTCAAAATCAATTTAATGGGTCATATATCTTGAAGTTTCTTCTGTTGGTTCATGATCACCAAGTAGACTTCACAGGCTTCGAGTATTGATGGCCAAGAACACAGCCGTGGGCTTCTGGAGCTCGAATTGAAGAAGAAAGATCGGGATGTTTTTTTTTTTCCTTTTCTTTGTCGAAAAGAAGGTGTGTTTGAATAGTCCCCTTATTCACCTTATATCTCTCCCCTTCTTTCCGATGAGCCATTTTTTCTTCTTTTCTTTTTTGTCCCTGCGCTCCCCACGTGGTCATTCTTGATAAGTTACCTTTTTTTGTCCCTGCGCTCGCCATGTGGTCGTTCTTGATAAGTTACCCTCGGGATTTTTAGGAGTTTGCTCAAGGAGCTTGCTTGCTCAAGAAGCATGGGATCTTCATGATGATTTTGATCTTTCCGAGAGAACATCAGAATTTGTGGAAAGTTATCTGGCTCTGAAGTAGGTAATTAGTACCTCCTTTATATGAGTTTTCGATGAACGATGAATTTCTAGAGTTTGTCTTACATGAGCCATTAAAGCGTCACGATGGTCGATGATTTTCGAGCCATGAATTATCCAGACATGACAGCTTGTCGTAATAGATGCTTCTAATATGAGAACAGCTAGAGAGCTCTAGATGTAAGATCGGGAGGGGCCACCTAAGGCCCAGGGGCCGCCTAGAGCACTGGGGCCGCCTAGTGCTCAGGGGCCGCCTAAGGCTCAGGAGCCGCCTAGGGCCCAAGGGCTGCCTAGGGCTCGGGGGCCGTCTAGGGCCCCGGGGTCGCCTAGGGCACGGGGGCCGCCTAGAGTACTGGGGCCGCCTAGAGTCTCAGGGCCGCCTAGGGCACAGGAGCCACCTAGAGCTATCCCTGCTTTCCTATGGTGACTACTAACCCTATCACATGCCCCTCGCCCTTGCCCCTTGCATTTGGGCATAGCACTTGCCAAGGGGGAGGGGCAAAAAGGTTCCAGTCGATTTTTACACTTGTAAAGTTATGTTTTGGAAGAGGAAGTGTATATCCCAAGGAAGATAGTATCTTTTCATCTACCTTGGTTCCATTCATGCATTGCCGTGTGGCTTTGTGGCGCTCGAGGCGTTTATTCAAATATATATAAAGAACCCATCTTTTCGATTCTTTTGTTTTTTATTTTCGTTGTTTCTCCTGCGTCTTCATTTCTCCAAGTTTAGGTTAGCTTCTTCTTCTTTCTCTTTTCCTTCTTCTATGGATCCCAACCAGGATAGGAAAGGTAAAGGTCCTATGATCGAACCCTCTCGGAAAGAGATCATCCAGGCGCGCCGTCAGGCTTTCGGGGGTATAACCATCCGCAGGGAACAACCGGCCATGGTCCGGGAGCCTACTAGGGTCCTGCGACCATTACCTAGACGTCATCCCAATCCCCTAGGGTTTCATCCTCATCCACCAGTCATGAGGTAGCATTTCCAATCGTTACTCCTAAATCGCCAGTCCGATGGAGATCGCCTCAATCACGACCTCTCGGGATCTTAGGAACCTTAGGGCCCGGTTTGGGATTCCTGATAGTATCCGACTTTCTAGCGCCCTTCCGAAGATAGGGTGACCTCTGCGCAACCGGGGAGGGTTGCACTATATGTGGAATTCTTCAAGTGTGGTTTACGGTTGCTTTCCATTCTTTCTTCATGAATTTGTTAGATAGGTATCGCCTTGTCCCGGCGCAGCTAACCCCTAATTCCATTCGTATTATCTATTCATTTTTGGTACTCTATCATTTCCACGGGGCTTCTGCCCGGCTTTCCTTATTTAGGGCTCTATATAGGATTAGAAACCCTAAAAAGGCTGGGTGGTGGAATTTCATTTCTAGGCCCAAGAGAACTCTTAGGATCAATCTCCCTTCCAAAATTAAAGGGTGGAAGTCCCAGTTCTTTTACGCACGCATATAGAGGGAATGAACGCAAACTGGGGTATTCCCGATACTAGTTCTAATCAAAATTCTGCTATCGAAGAGAGGGATCAAGAACTATTTAAGGTTTTGGTGTCCACCATCGTCCCACCTAGTAAGAATTATTGTCGGAGAGTAACCTTCGAGGGATCATATTCATGCCGGTGTCGCTGCCCACGGCGCCCGGTGAGCTCGAATTTTTCTTTTTATCTTAATTAGCGCTTTGTTCAATCTTGTTATTTTGTTTTTTTTTCACTTTGTATTTATATACATGTATGAATACGTGTTTTGGCATACATTTTACTCTCACATATTGTATATCCTGGGTCCCCTTTTCATTTGCCCTGGGTCCTCTTTTTGCAGCAATGAGGTTTTCCCAGGACTTGATAATTGCGGGCCTCCGAAGAGGGAGGGGGATGTCCCCGATACCACAGGGGTAAAACCCAAAAGCCCCGCCAAAGAGAGCCGGGTCATTTGACCCAACCTTCGGCCGCCCTCCCTGAGGCTATCTTGGTGGAGGAGGATCAGGAGGAGAGAGCCCTCCCACCGGAATACCGATTGGAGGGCCTCCCCGTGCAAGCCCACCAGCAATAATCTTTCCTCCTCCTGAAGTCGTCGGGGGCCGTCCGGAAGTGGAGCGATAGTTGGGGCGGGGGTCGCAATGCCCCCAGATTTATCGAAGCATCTCGCCGGGCCCGCAGTCACCGAGGGGGGTGGATGCTCCGGCCCCCTCGGGCGCCTCAAGAGGTCCATCTCAATCCTAGCAGACACCCCGCTGAGGTACGCCGTATAAGAGCTGCCTGTCAGAAACGGTTCTAAAGCTCGCTATCCTACCCAAATTCTAAGCTTTAATGAGGACCTTACCGTTGGAGGAGTCCTTTGACATGCTCTTTACAGCCGCGCTCCAGGTAAGATTGAGACTTTCCTCTCCTTTTCCTCTTCTATAGGTGCAAAATTTTTACTCTCGTTACCTGACTAATGCAGATGTCCAACGACCTCTTCATGATTCAAGAGGATCTAGTTAATGCCAAGTCCCGCATCGAGGGTTTGGACAAGGAGCTGTCGGAAACGAGGGCCTGGGAGTTGAAGGCATTAGATGACCTCTAGACCGCCTAGGAGGATAACCGTGCATGGCGGGAGAGGGCCGAGAAAGAGTTGCAGACCTTGGACGCCAAACTGTCGGAAGTTATGGCGAGGTTATTGCCAACTGAAGAGAAATTGAGTGAGGCCCACCTCCAGTTAGAACATACTGAAAACCGAGCCGATAATGTAGAAGCCGCGGCCCGTGATGCTGCTGAAAAGTTGGTCTTGGCCGAGAAGGAGGCAAAGGATGCTTTGGATAAAATGGCGGCGGTGGAGATGCGGGCTCAGGAGAGGGTGGCTGCGGCCGAGACTCAAGCTCGGGAGGCCGTCGAGAAATACAAAGGTTCCCCGACTTCGCTTCGGAGTGCCGCGAGGCTATCATGGATGCCTTCGTTCAGGGTTTTGAAAGGTACAAGAGGAGACTGTCTTGGCTTTTCAAGCTAGGTGACCTCGAGCACCTTCAACCCGCAGACGATGAGGAGACCTCTGACGCCGAGGTTGAGGATGAGTTAAGGGTCGAAGACGCAGCTGCCGAACTGATGATAGTTGAGGACCCCACCACTGGACCGATTAAAATAGAAGGGCCAACCGTAGGGGATGGATGCCCTGGGGACCAGTAAGGATGTGGAGAGATTTGATTTGATCGAGTTTCTTTTTTCTCTTTTTTTTTCTTTTTGTCTTTAGTGAACTTCTTTGTGTAGGTTGATCAATATCAGCCTTCGAACATTTTGATGGCTCAAATTTTGATGAATGAATGTCTACTTTCTTTCCTCTGTTTACCTGATAATTTAGTTAACCGCCTATCGATCTTCAATCATGGCACACAAAAAAAGTGGGGGTTCATCTATCCTCCCGGCCTTTCAAGGCTTACTCCGTACGCAGTGTCAGGTAGGAATTCAAGGGCCGTATTGTAGGCATCTCGTCCTTGGATTTAAGAGATAGCCGGGACATGGATTCCATCACTTCAACATTTGGGTTGCGGCTCGAGAAACCCTGTAGGGTTGCTCAATTTTAGGAGCTTAATTTGAGACCACCTAGGCTTTTGAAAACTGCCTCGGGGGTAGTCGGATACCGGCCTGGGAGTTTAACTCGAGGCCGCCTAAGGTCCGGGACTTGAACCGTCTCAGGGGTAAGTAATACCAACCCAGGGGTGTCCTTAGGACCATGGGGCCGCCGAGATCCTTTGAAAACTGCCTTGGGGTAGTCGGATACCGGCCTGGGAGTTTGACTCGAGGCCACCTAAGGTCCGGGACTTGAACCGCCTCAGGGGTAAGTAATACCAACCCGGGGGTGTCCTTAGGACCATGGGGCCACCGAGATCCTTTGAAAACTGCCTCGAGGGTAGTCGGATACCGGCCCGGGAGTTTGACTCAAGGCTGCCTAAGGTCCGGGACTTGAACCGCCTCAGGGGTAAGTAATACCAACCCGGGGTGTCCTTAGGACCATGGGGCCATCGAGATCCTTTGAAAACTACCTCGGGGGTAGTCGGATACCGGCCCGGGAGTTTGACTCAAGGCCGCCTAAGGTCTGTTTCTTGAACCGCCTCAGGGGTAAGTAATACCAACCCGAGGGTGTCCTTAGGACCGTGGGGCCGCCGAGATCCTTTGAAAACTGCCTCGGGGTAGTCGGATACCGGCCCGGAGTTTGACTCGAGGCCGCCTAAGGTCCGGGACTTGAACCGCCTCAGGGGTAAGTAATACCAACCCGGGGGTCCTTAGGACCGTGGGGCCGCCGAGATCCTTTGAAAACTTTGCATACAGGAAATTTCCAAACATGTACATTCATTAATTCCTTGAATAAATACATTCATTACTGATGATATTGCCGGAGATTATCTGCATTCCAAGTCCGAAGAATCGGCCGCCTATTTAGATCTTCAAGTCGATATGCTCCACGATGGAGAACTTCCGTGACCCGGTAAGGCCCTTCCAATTCGGAGCCAATTTCCCCCTTCCGTCGGTTTGGATATTTCAGCTCTTCTAAGGACCAGGTCTCCCTGGTGAAAGCTTTTTGGCAGACATGAGCATCATAGTATCTCGCCATTCGCTGACGGTAGGCTACCATCTTAACCTGAGCCCGGTCCCTTGCTTCATCAATGAGGTCGAGGCTGGCTCTTAAGTCGAGGGATTGTCTGCTTCGTTATATGATTCCACTCGAGTACTCGGAGGCCGATCTCGATTGGAATGACAGCTTCAGAACCAAAGACCAAGCTGAAAGGCGTCTCTCATGTTGGTGCCCTGGGAGTTGTATGATACGCCCAAAGTACGCTCGAGAGTTCTTCCACCCATCTGCCTTTAGATGTATCCAGTCGGGTCCTCAGCCGTCGTAATATCGTACGATTCATGACCTCAGCCTCACCATTAGATTGCGGATGGTCTACAGAGGTGAGCCGATGAGTGATACCGAGATCGGCGCAAAAAGTCTTGAAGGCAGCATTGTCAAATTGTCGACCATTGTCAGTGACAAGAGCATGGGGTATGCCAAATCGACAAATGACGGATTTCCAGAACAAGGCCTTAACCTTGCTCTCTGTAATCTTAACGAGTGCCTCGACCTCGACCCATTTAGTAAAATAATCAATGGCGACAAGCAGAAATTTCGATGTCCTGATGCCGGAGGAAAAGGGCCGAGGATGTCCATGCCCCATTGGGCAAAAGGCCATGGGGGGAGAGAGGGCTCAGCTGGGAAGCCGATTGCCACTGGATACAAGCGTGCCGCTGCATTGGTCGCATCTCCTTACCAATTCAGTTGCGTCTCCCTGCATGGACAGCCAGTAATATTCATGTCGGAGAGCTTTACGTGCTAGCGATCTGCCCCCTAAGTGGTTCCCGTATATGCCTTCATAAATTTCTCTAAGAATGTAATTCGCGTCCGCGGGCCGACGCATTTGAGAAGAGGCTGGGAAAAAGATTTCTTATATAGCAGGACGTCTAGCAATACAAACTTAGAGGCCCTCCGCTTAAGCAACCTGGCTTCTTCGTGGTCAGCTGGGAGGACATCGTCCTTCAAATAGCGGATGTAGGCATCCATCCATGTTCCTTCCTGCACAACTGGTAGAACTTCCTCACGGCTTCGATGCTAGGTGTCTCCAGGTACTCAACATAAGTCTTACTCAGGGCATTGTCCATTGAGGTGGCGAGTCGAGCTACATGTCAGCCCTAGCATTCTCTTCTCTAGGGATGTAACTGATGGTGAAGTGATCTAGCAAGGGGATTAATAGATTGACCTTGCTGAGGTACTGAGACATAACAGGGTCTCGAGCCTCATATTCCCCAGCTACCTGGGCAGAGATAAGCTGCGAATCGGTGAAAGCTCAGAGGCACTTGATTCCCAGCCCGCGCGCCAGTTTGAGTCCGGCCAACAAGGCTTCATATTCAGCCTGATTATTGGTGGCTTTAAAGAGAAAACGGAGGGCGTACTCCAACACCACGCCCTCCGAGCTGGCAAGAATAAGACCAGCCCCACTCCCTTGGGAGTTGGAGGCCCCATCGACATGAAGGATCCAAGCTTCACTATTCTCATTGCTGCTGTCCGGAAGACTTTGAGAGGGATTTCCTTGATGCTTTTCAGACCAGGTACACTCAACTAAAAAGTCGGCTAGGACCTGGGATTTCAAAGCCGCTCGGGGCTGAAAAGAGAGATCAAACTCCCCAACTTAATCGCCCACTTAGCCAGTCGGCCAGAAGTATCAGGACGAGACAAAATGGCTCTGAGAGGCTGATCGGTGAGCACAATTATGGGATGGGCTTGGAAGTATGGTTGAGCCGTCGAGCGGAGATAACCAGGGCAAAGATAACCTTCTCGGTTTTGGAATATCTTTCTTCTACATCGTGAAGCACCTTACTCGTATAATACACAGGCTTCTGAGCGGCATGTTCATCAATGCGCACCAAAATGGAACTAACCGCCTCCGAGGAAGCCGTGAGGTAAAGAAAGAGCTTCTCTCCTTCTTCTGGTTTGGACAGCAAGGGCGGCGTGGATAAAAATTCCTTAAGCTCCTTAAAAGCCCGCTGACAGTTTTCTGTCCATTCAAAGCCATCCGCCTTGCATAAGACTTTAAAGAAAGGTAAACACCTCTCCGCCGATCTTGACAAGAAACGGCTCAAGGCGGCTATTCTTTCGGTGAACTGCTGTACCTTCTTCTTGCAGGCTGGCTGCCTCATATCGAGAATAGCTTGAATCTTCTCCGGGTTTGCCTCAATTCCTCGTTGGGTTGCCAGGAAACCCAAGAATTTCTCGGCGGTAACCCCAAATGCACACTTGCGCGGGTTGAGCTTTATTCTATGAAGCCGGAGGCTGTGGAACGTTTCTTGCAGGTCAGCAACATGGTTGACAGCACAAGTGCTCTTCATCAGCATGTCATCTACATACATCTCCATGTTGCGGCCGAGCTGGTCCTTGAAAACCTTATTCATTAGTCTTTGATAGGTAGCTCCCGCATTCTTCAATCCGAAGGGCATTACTTTGTAACAATAAATGCCCTTCTCAGTGATAAAAGAAGTATGCTCTTCATCTAGGGGATTCATTTTTATTTGGTTGTATCCTGAGAAAGCATCCATGAAGCTGAGAAGTTCATAGCCAGAGGTAGAATCCATCAGCTGGTCGATCCGTGGCAATGGGAAGCTGTCTTTGGGACAGGCCTTGTTAAGGTCAGTATAGTCGATGCAGATCTCTACCCTCGCTGGCTTTTCGGGTCATGAACACATTAGCTAGCCAGTCAGGGTATTTTGCTTCTCGAATATGACCGGCCATAAGCAATTTATCCACCTCCTCATCTATGGCTTTCTGCCGCTTAGGAGCGAAACTCCTTTTCTTCTGCGGATCGGCCGACATCCTGGGTTGATGTTAAGCCCATGGGTAATCACCTCTGGAGGGATACCGACCATATCCGTTACCTTCCAAGCGAAGATATCCGCATTTGCCCACAAAAAGGCGAGGAGTTGGCTCGGGCTTCAGGGGGAAGGAGTTCGCCGACTTGCACGATCTTTGTTGAACCATCCTCTAGAGGGTAAGATATCAGACGCTCTGCCAGCTCTCCTCTCCACTCAGTCTCCCTGAGGTCGAATGATTCGTGACTGGGGAATTACCGCCGCCTGAGGGCTGGGAGCCAATGATAACAAGGCCTCACCGAATCCATCTCTCCATACATTTCGCCAATTCCCTGGTTAGTAGGGAATTGCACTAGTAGACGCTTAGTGGATATGACTGCGTCTAGTGTGTTCAATCTAGGCCGGCCAAGAATGGCATTATACATCAAGGGAACCCAGACCACCAGGAAATCCATCAATGACCGTGCTTTGGCGCGGCAGCGATCCCGCTGTTACAAGCAGGGTAATCTCGCCCTCTACCCGTATGGAGTCCCCTATGAAGCCGACTAAAGGAGCAGTTACATGTCGAAAAGAGTCAGGAGACAAACCTATTCAAAGAAATGCATCATAGGTAAGCACATTGGCAGAGCTTCCACTGTCAATTAAAATACTCCTTACAGGGTGCTTAGCGATCGTCATAGAAACGATGACGCTATCATCTTTTACAACATTACCCCCCGCTATATCTCCCATAAAAGGGATTACATTTTCTAACTCCCCCTCCCCTCTTGGCCTCTTAGAGGATGATGCTCCCTCGTGAGTAATCATGCCCACCATCCGCTCCGTTGGGGTGTTGTCAATGTTGGCCTGAACAGGAGGGGGTCCCATCAAGGCCGAAACAGGTAGAGTTTCCTTCTTCTAAATGTACTGCCCAAGATATCCCCTCTGAATGAGCTCTTCAATGGCATATTTCAGATTACGGCACTCCTCAGTATCGTGACCGTAATCTCTATGAAAGTGGTAGTAACGGCTTTTATCATGCATGGCGCCTTTCTTCAACGGAGGAGAACGCCGTAGATAAGGCTCGTTTTAAATTTCCATGAGGATATGAGTTCGGGGCACGAGGAGGGGTGTAAGATGGTCTTCCCTGAGGGTGAGGCTTGTATGGCGGTCAGTCGGCCGACGTGAAGGTTCGGACTTCTTAGGAGGAGGCCCACTTAACTCCGGGCGGGCCGGCCTTTTACCAGTCCTCCCTTCGGCACCCCTCCGAGATGAATCAGCTTCGTCGGCGCGAATGTATTTCTGCGCGTGACTTAGGAGATCAGCATAAGAATTGGGAGGTCTCTTGTCTAGCTAATAAGTGAAGCGGGAGAGACGAAGCCCCCGCTTCAGAGCCAGAGTAGCTACAGCGTCATCAAGGTGATAGACCTCCAGGGCTGCCACCTTGAACCGAGTCACAAAGTCTTTTAAGGACTCTCCTTCCTTTTGCTGCACAGAAAATAAACTATCCGCCACCTGGGGAATCTTCCGATAGGCGTCAAAATGGGTCAAGAAGGATCTCTCCAATTGCCGGAAGGAATCAATATTGCGCGGAGGCAGGCGAGAATACCAAGCACGGGCAGCCTTTCGGAGAGTGGCCGGGAAGCCGATACATAAGAGGACGTTAGTTGCTCCCTGGACCTGCATAATAGCCTTGTAGCTTTCCAAATGATCCAAAGAATCAGTAGTGCCATCATAGGGGTCTAATTGAGGGAAGCGGAACCTCTTTGGAATGGGTTCCTCCATAACCCGCCGAGTGAGAGGAGGGCGGGCGTCATAATCTGACACCGGTTGATTATTGAGTCTCTGGCTAAGCTCCTCCAGCCTCCGGTCTTGTTCGTCGAGGCGCCTCTCCATCTGGTCAGTCATATTTCCCCTGGCTGGTTCAGGGGAATGTGAGAAGGATCGATGGCGCCACCGGCGGTGCTCCTTCCCCCGCCGCCGCCTGACAGGAGGGATACCCGAGGAGCGGGTAAGAGAATGCGAGCCACCTCGGGAGCCTTGAGAATGAGGTCCGGTCGAGGTGTAAGGGTAAAGAGGCCTCATTGGAGGGGACCTCCCTTGGGTAGACTGCTGGCTAATAGGAGTAGCCGATCTGAGCGGCAGTGGCGGTTCGGGCTATTGCCTGACTCCTCCGGAATGCTGCTCCTGAAGCTGCTGAACCATTCCAACAAGAGCTTGAACTTGCTGTGTAAGGATGGCCAACTGGTCCTGGGGAGTAGCTGGCACTGATAATGGTGGAGAAGGAATAGGGGGGCTGTCCCTTGTCGGTTCGGTTGAGTAAAGAGGTTTCCCAATACAATCGGAGGGCGAGAGATACCCCCAGACTGATCGGAGGGATTCTCCCTCGGAGATCTCGTATCCATGCCCGAAGGTTCGCCCCCTTCCTGGCGCACCAATCTGTTGGTTCCTGATCACCAAGTAGACTTCACAGGCTTCGAGAATTGATGGCCAAAAACACAACCTTGAGCTTCTGGAGCTCGAATTGAAGAAGAAAGGTCGGGATGTTTTTTTTTCCTTTTCTTTGTCGAAAAGGTGTGTTTGAATAGTCCCCTTATTCACCTTATATCTCTCCCCCTTCTTTTCAGTGAGCCATTTTTCTTCTTTTTCTTTTTTTGTCCCTGCGCTCGCCATGTGGTCGTTCTTAATAAGTTACCCTCGGGATTTTTTAGGAGTTTGCTCAAGGAGCTTGCTTGCTCAAGAAGCATGGGATCTTCATGATGGATTTTGATCTTTTCGAGAGAATGTCAGAATTCGTGGAAAGTTATCTGGCTCTGAAATAGTTAATTAGTACCTCCTTTATATGAGTATTTCGATGAACGACGACTTTCTAGAGTTTGTCTTACATGAGCCATTACAACATCATGATGGTCGATGACTTTCGAGCCACATCCAGACATGACAGCTTGTCGTAATAGGTGCTTCTAATATGAGAGCGGCTAGAGAGCTCTAGATGTAAGACCGGAAGGGACCACCTAAGGCCCAGGGGCTGCCTAGAGCACTGGGGCTGCCTAGTGCTCAGAGGCCGCCTAGGCCTCAGGGGCCACCTAGAGCACAAGGTCCACCTAAGGCCTAGGGGCCGCCTAAGGCCTAAGGGCCGCCTAGGGCTTAGGGGCCGCCTAAGGCTCGGGGGCCGCCTAAGGCCCAGGAGCCGCCTAGGGCTCAAGTGCTGCCTAGGGCATAGGGGCCGCCTAGAGCACAGGGGCTGCCTAAGGCTCAGGAGCCGCTTAAGGCCCAGGGGCCGCCTAGGTCTCAGGGGCCGCAT
This sequence comes from Calamus simplicifolius, assembly GCA_900491605.1. Lineage (NCBI taxonomy): Eukaryota > Viridiplantae > Streptophyta > Magnoliopsida > Arecales > Arecaceae > Calamus > Calamus simplicifolius. The sequence continues at coordinate 378,216 of UESW01004242.1, forward strand.
AGGGCTCAGGGGCTGCCTAGAGTACTAGGGCCGCCTAGAGTCTCAGGGGCCGCCTAGAGCTATCCCTGCTTTCCTATGGTGACTACTAACCCTATAATCTTCCTTTATTACAGGTCTCATTGGTTTGCAAAAGGCTCATTTCTGCCTTCAAAGCACATTTAGGTCTGTTCCAGGTTTTTATCTCATCTGTCATAGTCCTTCTAATTTATTTTGTTTTATGTATTTCTAGTCTAAATATATCGTTGACAACCTACTTATTGATCCTATTATGCCTCGTGAGATAGGAATGTCATTACACTACTAGCGATGTCAAAAAGTATACTATATTAAATAATTGTCAATGGTTAGTATACTTGATTTTGAAAAAATAAAATATATGAATCGAATTGAAAAGGAACAAAAGAAAAAAAATCATGATGTAATTGTCTCAACAATATTATGTTGGTGAAGTGTATAGCGTGTGGCGTCCCTTCTTTATTTATGAAGTATATGCTTTGTTGGGGGGTAAAATCGTCATTGCATCGATATCCGTGCAAAGCGGCTAAGGCCGACCTCCTCCCTTCGTCCTCCTCGGGCTCCCGTAGCTCGGCCTCCCCGGGCTTCTGTAGCTCGGCTTTTCCGGGCTTCCATAGCTCGGCCTCCCCGGACTTCCATAGCTCGGCCTTCCTGGGCTTCCGTAGCTCGGCCTCCCCGGGCTTCCGTAGCTCGGCCTTCCCGGGCTTCCGTAGCTCGGCCTCTCTGGCCTTCCATAGCTCGGCTCTCCCGAACTTCCTGTAGTTCGTTTCCCCCAAGCTTTCATGACCCGGTTTCACTGAACGACCCACGATCCAATACCCACCTCCGTGGAACCTGACGCAGGAGAGCCTCAGCCTACTGTAACGGCGCCCTAGACAAGGAATCATACTGAGAAGTGGTCTAGAACCTATCAAGGCCGCCTGAGACCTACACATCTACCAGATCTCAAGCCATCAAGGAGCTCTCCCAGCCGTCGATCCCCTAACAGACAAGATACGGATCTCAACAGCCCCACAACGGCCTGATTCGATCCACTCCCGTATCCTAACAACCTCTGAACCTTCCAGAAGGCGCTCAAGATCCAGGTGACAGTCTATAAATAGGACACTCCCAGATTTCCTCAGGTACGCATACGCGCGCGCTCACACCCTCATCCTCACTCTCCTGCTCTTACGCCGGCAGCTTGTCGGCGCTCTTGCCCTTTAGAGCTCCCGATTGGCCGCCCCCGGAGAGGCCTCCCGGAGAGATCCACCTCCCCATTATCTGGTTGATCGTCGATTTCTTCTCCACTGACTTGAGTATCAGAGGGTCTTCCACGGAGGGCCACCCCCAATGCCTCTCACGCGAGGACTTTTGTGCAGGTCCGCCCCCCCTTTGGAGATCGACCGCGCTCGAGTCGGAGGACGGATCCCGGCGGCAACAGATTGGCGCTAGAGGAAGGGCCTCAAGTCCCATTAAAACTTGAAAAGAGGAGATAAGGATCTAAATACGGAGTAGAACCTCTCTAATGGCCAACCGGAGAAGAGCAACCTCAGAAGCTCAAGATCAGGTCGCTTCCCAGAGGCCTGATCCGACGAGCGGTGTAGCGCTGCAACCACCACCAGTCGAAACCCCATCACCGCCTGCCATCCCGGTGACCCAGGACCATTTTGCTTCGCTGGTCCAACAAGTTCAAACTCTGACCCATCTGATCCAGGAGCACCTTACAGCTCCTCCTGCTCCACACTTTCATATGGAAGCGGCGGTTCCTTCTTCACCGGCGACCTCCTCCTCCAGTCCGCACAAATCCGTGGACCCCCCACACCGACCTAGAGGGGATAAGCCGATCCCGCGAAGCGGTCACAACAAAGATCCTCCTAGATCTCGGCGAGCCCGGTCTCTCTCACCGGTGACTTCCCACCATGATTCGACGCCGTCTCTGCGATCTTCTCGCCCAGCTCCTCCTCTGGCTGGCGAAGAGGAGATCCGTCGTCAGATCCAAGAAATGCGTCAAGAGCTGGACGCCGCCAAGCAGGCCCATCCGCCCCAGCCCAAGGCAGAGCAGGGCATCCCTTTCTCTAAGAGGATTATGGAGGAAGTGATTCCCTCCCACGTCAAGTTACCAGCCGTCGAGCCTTATCACGACTCTTCTGACCCAGACGACCATCTTAGCAGCTTCCGGTCAATAATGATGTTCCACGAAGCATCTGATGCGGTCCTCTGCCACGCCTTCCCCTCCACCCTCAGAGGATCCGTCCGAACCTGGTTCAATGCTTTGAAGCCAGGTTCTATCGATTCATTTGACGAGCTGAGCCGCCTTTTTATTGGTCAGTTCGTCAGCAGCCGCCGCTACCGATGAAGATCTGACTCCCTCTCCGAAGTCAAGCAGAGAGAGGGAGAGTCCTTGAGGAATTACCTTGGCCGTTTCAATAAGGCCATGTTGGAGGTGGACCACCTTAATCATGAGGTGGCCATGTCAGCCCTGGCGGGGGAGTCTCGAAGGAGAGCGACTTCTACCTAGCTATGGAGGTCAGCTACCCCCCCAGTCTCTCTGATATGATGGCCCTGGCGGACAAGTACGCTAGGGTCGAAGAATCGTGGAGAGTTGCACGCACTGAGCAGGCAAAGAAGAAGGAGCCCAAAGTCCCCGATAGGCACCGTCCCGCCCGGCGACCAAGTCCGCCTCGCCGCCAGAGAGTCCCTCCGTTGCCGCCAAGGAATCGCTCCCGAAGCCCTCCCAGGTGATTCAACCACTACACTCCGCTGACCATGCCCCGGGCACAAATCCTTATGGAAATAGAGCACCAGCTCCCCCGGCCAGTGCCTCTCCGAGGGAACTTGACCAGAAGAGATCCCACCAAGTACTGCCGTTACCACCGGGAGCACGGCCACGACACTGAAGAATGCTAGCAGCTGAAAAACAAAATCGAGAGACTGATCCAGCGGGGGCGACTGAATCAGTTCAGGAGGGCGCCCGAGCCACAACAACAAGGAGGTGACTGCCAGCCTAAACTTCAACAACCTCCTTCTCCACCGAATCCGCCCGTGATCGGTCGCATTAATATGATTGAAGAGGCCGGCGGATCGAGCCCCAGGGGCGACAGTGATGAATTGGCATCAAAGAAGGCACGGACGGGCGAGCTCTCTTTCTCCGATGATGATCTTCTAGGGATACAACTCCCCCATGATGACGCACTAGTTGTATCCCTTAATTTGAATAACTATGATGTAAGCCGAATCCTAGTTGATAGTGGAAGTTTGGTAAATATTTTGTACCTCGGTGTGTTTGCCAGGATGAAATTACTTATGGAAAACCTTCGAGTCGTGGGTTCTACCTTGATGGGATTCATAGGCGACGTCGTCGTACCGGAAGGGGTCGTCACCCTGACGGTCCACACGGGAACCTGGCCCCTTGTGACCATTGTCCAGACAGATTTCCTAGTGATCGACCTCAGATCCCCATACAACGCAATATTCGGCAGGCCCGGTCTAATGTCCCTCAAGGCAGTTGTCTCCATCCCGCATCTGTCCATGAAGTTTCCTACCGAGCGAGGAGTGGGAGTTGTTCGGGGAAGTCAAGCCATGGCTCGGCAGTACTTTGTCACAAGCCTTCAGTCTAGAATGCCGGAAGTTGATGGGCTAGATGCTCGCGAGGACTTCGCCGAACAAAGGGGAGAACCGGCAGAGGAATTGGAGGAGGTACCATTGGACGAAGCTCGTCCCGACCGAACTATAAAGATCGGGTCACTGCTCAAAGGAGAGTCTCGGCGCAAATTAATCCGGTTCCTCCGAGGCAACGCTGACATCTTCGTCTGGTCTGCCTCCGACATGCCAAGGATCAGCCCTGAGGTTCTCGTCCATCATCTCAATGTGGACGAGATGCACAAGCCGGTTAAGCAGAAGAAGAGGAGCTTCGCCCCAGAGCGACAAAAGGCCATTGAAGAAGAGGTAGACAAGCTCATCAAGGCCAATTTTGTCCGAGAAGTAAATTATCCGAGTTGGCTATCAAACGTTGTCATGGTGAAGAAGTCAACGGCAAATGGAGAATCTGCATCGATTTCATCGACCTCAACAAAGCCTGCCCGAAGGAGAGCTTCCTCCTCCCTCGGATCGACCAGCTTGTGGACGCCACCTCAGGCCACCAGATGCTGTCATTCATGGACGCCTATTCAAGCTACAATCAGATCCGAATGGCCCTGAAGATGAAGAAAAGACTGCCTTCATAACCGACTGAGGTACTTACTGTTATCGCGTTATGCCTTTTGGTCTTAAAAATGCAGGTGCCACCTACCAGAGGCTGGTCAACAAAGTATTCAAGGAGCAAATCGGTCGAAATATGGAGGTGTACGTGGATGACATGTTGGTCAAAAGCAAGGAGGCATCGCAGCATGTCGAGGACCTCACAGAGAGCTTTGCCACGCTGCGCAAGTATGGGATGAGACTCAACCCGATCAAATGTGCCTTCGGTGTTAACTCAGGGAAGTTTCTCGGCTTCATGGTCTCCCAGCGAGGTATTGAAGCCAACCCCCAGAAGATTCAAGCTCTCCAACAAATGGTGCCCCCGGCATCTGTCAAAGAGGTCCAACGCCTGACCGGGAGAATAGCGGCCCTAAACCGCTTCGTGGCACGGTCGGCCGAGAGATGCCTCCCCTTCTTCAAAGCTCTCCGATCGGCCAAAAACTTTCAGTGGACTCCCGAATGCCAAAGGTCATTTCAAGATCTCAAGAAGTACCTCGGCTCGCCTCCACTCCTCAGTAGTCCGGCCCTAGGAGAGACCCTATTCTTGTACCTGGCTGTTTCGGAAGGTGCGGTCTGTTCGGTGCTGATCAAAGAAGAAGGCAAAGTCCAAAAGCTGATCTACTATGTCAGCAAGCTACTCTGTGATGCGGAGACAAGGTACAACAGAATTAAAAAGATGGTGTTGGCCTTAATCACCTCAGTTCGGAAGCTGCGGCCATACTTCCAAGCACATTCCGTGATGGTTCTGACTGACCAACCCATCAAGGCGGTGGTCCATCATCCCGAGACATCGGGGAAAATGACCAAATGGGCCGTCGAGCTAAGCGAGCATGACATACATTTTCAGCCTCGTCCAGCCATCAAGGCCCAGGTGCTAGCCGACTTCCTCCTCGAATGTACCATCCCGGAGGACGGTTCTACCCCAGACTCCCCCGAGGAACCAAAGGCTAGAGCCCGATGGCTCCTCCATGTCGACGGGTCGTCTAATGCTCATCGCTCCGGTGCGGGTCTGGTTCTTACCAGTCCAAAGGGAATTACCTTTGAATATGGCATCCGATTCTCCTTCCCGGCCTCCAACAACGAAGCCGAGTACGAAGCCCTGCTAGCTGGCCTCCAAATCGCCCGCAATCTGAAGGTGGAGAAGCTTAATGCATTCACCGACTCTCAGCTGGTAGCCGGCCATGTACGAGGAGAGTTCGAAGCCCGGGAACCAAATATGGTTCGGTATCTTCAGGAGGTGCGGAGCCTGCTTCCCCATTTTGCCGAATTTGAAATCATTCAGATTCCTAGATCCGAGAATGCCCGCGCCGACCTACTCTCCCGATTGGCAACCGCGGAGTCAATGGACGCAGAGCAGAAGTTCCACCTGGAGACTTTGGAGAAGCCCAGCATCGCGGAAGCCGACCGAATAATGCAAGTTGAGGTCGAAACATCATGGTTCGACCCTATCCTCAAATATCTCAGAGAAGGGTCGCTTCCGTCCGACCGAAGGGAGGCTAGAAAGCTGAAGCTGCAGGCCACTCACTACGTGCTGATTGACAACCAGCTTTACAAACGGTCTTTCTCTATGCCACTGCTCAGATGCCTTCGCCCATCCGAATCAGATTATGCTTTGCGCGAGGTACATGAAGGGATCTACGGCAACCATCTGGGAAGCCAATCCCTATGCCATAAGGTGCTGCGGCAAGGATACTACTGGCCGACCATGCAAAAGGAAGCGGACGATTTAGTCCGAGCCTGCGACCCCTGCCAGAGGCATTCAAGCATCCAAAGGCTCCCTTCTGCCGAACTAGTTTCCATATCCTCCGCTTGGCCCTTTGCCAAATGGGGGATGGACATCCTCGGCCCATTCCCGCTTGCCACAGGACAGCGGAAATTTCTATTTGTCGTCATCGACTACTTCACCAAATGGGTCGAGGCGGAAGTAGTTGCACAAATTACCGAAGCACGGGCCAGAGATTTTGTGTGGAGGTCCATCATCTGCCGATTCGACCTCCCGCATACTATAATCACCGACAACGGTAAGCAGTTTGACAACTCTAAATTCCGCCAGTTCTGTGAGGAGCATGGAATCCGTCACCACCTCACTTCAGTCGGGCACTCACAAGCCAACGGAGCGGCCGAAGTGACCAACAGGACCCTCCTTCAGGGAATCAAAGCTCGCCTCTCCAGAGCCCAAGGCAGGTGGGTGGAGGAGCTGCACCATGTCTTATGGGCCTACCGCACAACCCCGAGAATCCTGACAGGTGAAACCCCATTCCGAATGGCTTTCGGTACAGAGGCCGTTATCCCTGTAGAAGTCGGCCTCCCATCATTGCGAGTGGAAAGCTGCTCAGAGGAGGCTAGCAACGAGCACTCCGCACCAACCTCGACCTGGTGGAGGAGATTAGGGAGAAGGCCCGG